>RJWM01003133.1:0-117237 GCA_004363535.1 Dasyprocta punctata
AAAAAAAAAAAAAAAAAAAACAATTTATGAGTTTTATACTGCATGCCTGATGACATCTTGAGAGGTCTTACCAAGGATGTGAATCATCCCTTTAACATATGTGTGCTGTTTAGGTTACCCAGTCATTAGTTGCTTGGTGGCCACCTAGATTATCTTCTGGTTTACCAGATTATCTGTTGCATTATTACTGTAGTACTGGAATAGTTGTGTTCAAAATATGCTGATTTGATTTACTGATGGCCCAGGGCACAAGATTATTGATGCTGGCAATTTGGATACAGGAAAGGAATGCCATAAAGTCCTTCTTCTAACAGCAAAGTTTTAAGTTCTCAATAGGAAAGAAGAAAAAGATTAATAATATGCTGGGGTTGCTAAATTCTACAAGAATTACTCTTCTAGTTGTGAGTTTATGAAGAAAGGAAATGAAATCTCCACTGGTTTTCCCATTACACTTTCAGTTGCAAAATGTCTGGCCATAATGCACAGTAAGTATGTAATTATGAAGGGAAAAAACTATCTTTCTGTACATATTATCTATCCATGGTTTCAGGCATCCACAGAGGGTCTTACACTATATACCATGGATAAAGGGGAAGCACTGTAATATCTTCGTAGAGCACTCAAATTGTTTTGTATAATCCTCATTCTTCCTAAATCTCGTATCACCATTTTTTAATACTTCTTTTACATGCTTCTAGGTCAATAGTTTCCAGAACTCATAGTGGGGAGATTGAGAAACACAATGCTCTGGAAAAATTTTCTTCAGTGAGATGTTTTCATTTCTGCTTTTCAGCCACCTTATTAATTGTCTTAGGTTCTTGACATTGTTAATATCAATTACATTAGCAAATTACAGAGTCCTCTACTGCTCTATATTGCTATCCACCTGTGCTGAAACTTTGAAATAATGTGAAGCTACAGAGATCCGTTTCTCATCCTCATTGTGGTCTGGAAAGTTTAGATTTCTAACCCCATGGAAATGTTTTTGGAATTCTAGTGATTAATCCCAATCTTCCACTTCCAGTGCAGCCCATGGTGAGAATAAAAGCACTAAAACTTATTTATAATTATGGGCAGCCAAGGGGTCCTAAGTCTGGCCAGGATGGAGGTTCATTGAAATAAAGACCTTAACCCAGGGCCTAACTCGAATTTTATCAATTTGTGAAGAAGGGAGTGGCTAGAGGATGAGTAACTGGGAGAATGGTGGAAATTACATTAGTACTGTGACCTGGGCTATCTGGGATGCCAGAAAGCACCTCTGCAATATGTAGAGAGAAGGGTATGCAGAAAGACTGATCTGCATAACACAATCGAGGTAGCATTTAATGTTTTGGTGAAGTTGCTTCAGCTTCTCATATGCAAACTTTTTTGCCCTAGGATGTCATAGTCTCCTATCTCGAGGTTCCAACACAGTTGATATCCCTGGAGGGGTGGCTCTGCCATCCTGCCTGGCTCAACTGAGGCAAGGAAGCAGTACCGTCACCTGATTTCAAATATTAAGCATCAGTACCTCAGCTGGTTCTATTTACATTGCTTGGAGCCAATTGAAGGAAAAAAGAAATAACCTAGCCAGCTCTGTACAGATCAGTACATGAAAATAGGGCTAGGTTTAGCCAAAGTGGAGGTAATTGCTCTTTATTCAAAGAGAATCATCCAAGTGGTCCTCCACATAAAGCAATAATCCATTTTTCCTTTTCAATGTTTCTGAGATTTTGATTTTCATTGATTAAAGCGTACCCTATTCTTTTTGAAATTTATTTTTATTAGTGCAGGTTTGTACTATGTACTGATCATACTCTTTGTGGGGAACTGGTGCTCACATATAACACATCTTGGTTCTTTTTACCTCCCTTTCTCCACCCCAGCCTCCCCACTCCCTTTGTGCAAGAAGAGAGGAAGCAGGTTGGTTCTGCCTTTTTTGGGTAAAATTTTTACATTGTCTGCTCATCCAAAGGTTTGAAAAACTCAAAATTGTATGTTAAAAACATACAGTTCTTATTTGTGAACATCTTACTTAATAGAAGGCATAGAATTTAGTAATCTCTATTGTAAAATAACTACAATGTATTCACAGACAAACTCAGATCTTATGGAATACTATTGGAAATGTTTATAGAATGGATGTGGTACTAAAGTAGTATAGAGGACAATTCACTGAAGTAAGAGTGAATGGAGTATAATTTTCAAGTTTTCATGCAGCCGACAAATCACATCACCCAGCAGAACTATAATACTTCATCCATAAAAACCTAGAAAGGACTTACATCTATGTAATAGGCATCACAAGTTGCCTGACTCAGTATTACTCCCTTCCCCTTTGCTTTTCTTTATCAAGGAGGTTTTGTCATGTGCTTCCCTGGCCTCCTGTTAGTTTAGTAGGCGTTCCATGACACAGTGCTGCCCAACAGGACTTAAATGAAACTCTTTTGGAGTGACTTTTGGGGACTATTTCAAGGTAAACTGATGCACGATAAAAATTTAGAGTTTATTTGAGCAAATAGTGAATGAATCCAGCAGCTTCAAACTAAAAGTAGTTCAGGGGCTCTTCTGTGGGAACAAAAGATTATGAACATAGAAGTAAATTAAAGGATATATTTGGTTACGTTTATACTGTTGCTTCAATTGTTCTATTTTTCTAGAAAAATTCCTAGTTATATAACTATAGATACTTCTGATCGGTTAGCCTTGAATTTCATTTTCCTTTAATATAAACATTTGTAAAAACTAGCCCAAGCTAAGTTTCACTTATGTTTGAAAACCAAGGAAGGTTAAGATAACTATTTTGAGTGATAAGTAACTTTGTCTGCTCAAGGATTCTTCAGGCTTGATCTCTATTTTAATTTACTTAAAAAGAAACTTTAACACTGCAGATTAAAGGTAATACAGTTCTTTATTTTCTCTTTGCTACATTGAATAAGGACTAGAATCCAGATTGGAATGGTCGTTTTCCAATAATCCGAGTCAAAGTGTATGAGACAAAAATCCATTATCTAAGATAGTGAGCTGGAAAAGTAACCCAAGCTTAGTCTCCTAGTGACTTTGCTACGTGATGAGACCCAAGTCAGTGGAACTTACTTGAGAGAGAGAAGTAAGTGCTTCTAGGAATAAACTCTTGTCAACTAGTTCTCCTTTTGCTTGTTATCAAATGTGTTCCTCAGTCATTTTTTCTCAACTTGGATTGGTCATAAGATTATCTGGAGAATGGTGGAAATTCCAGTTCCCTAAATTCTCTGCTTTAGAAAATCTACTAGAGTGGGATTAGGATAAAAACCAGTATTTATAGATTTAATAGTCATTCCAGGTTATCTTCAGTTCAGAGTTTCTCAAATATATGTGATGAAAAAGGCATCTTTTAAAGAAAATGACATCAATAGTCTAGAATTTTGGCTCTAATCTCCACTCCATGTTTGTCAATGCAGACTTAAGGTAAACTAGTCAAAAAAAAAGGGCTGGAGATACAATTCAGCTGCACAGTGTCTGCCTGATAAGCACAAGGTCATGAGTTCGATTTGTGGTATGGAGATATATATATATATATATATATATATATATATATGTCAGAATACTTCACAGGTGCTTCTCATTACTTTCTCTCTTCTGATGCCCGCATTCTTGGCACCTCAACATACTGTACCCCCATCCATCAGCACTTCCAATTTTCCCCATAGTGCCCTTTGCCTTGGCCTGAGGAATCCTTGCTTTCCCTGGAATATTCACCTCTTATGTGTCACTTTCTCACTTTACAACTCTCCTTCAATCCCTCTGCTCCTCTTTATTATATGATTGACGCTCCCTGAGAAGCCATTTGTGATCCCTTATTATGAAGAAGTCCCTATAAAAATAAATTATATTGTGCTGTGTTTGGGAGATAAACTTGATGGGGTAAACATCTGCACACAGCAGCTTTGTGCAAACAAGTTTAAAGCAAAATCCAACCAGCTTCTCAGCATGAACCCTCTGAGAGCTGAGATTAGCTGTTGTACTACCCAAGTGCTGCCCTAGAGAAAGTCAAGGCTTGCTGGGAGAAGAATGAAAGAACAGTATAGCCAGTGATCAAAGCAGGAGTAGAAAAATTTGCAATGTTCAAAAATGGATGCTATAATTATCAACTTTCTTTATTCACATTGGCATATATTATCCAGGCAAACCAAAATTATATTTGGAGCCATGTTTCTTAAGGAAGGACATTGACATTGACACTGCTGAGGCATTTCTGTGCATACATATCCTGCCTTTAAAATAAAATTACATAGGTTGAGTGTCTTAGTTACTTTTCACTTGTTGCTGAGGCAAAATACCTGATGCCCAAAATTAGGGAAAGAAAGGTGTATTTCTTGCAATTTTCAGGGGTTTCAGTCCATGCTTAGTTGGCTCCAAGGCAGCATGGAGTGGTGGGGCAGCCATTCATGGCAGCTGCCAAACAGCAAGGTGAACTGGCAAGAGACAAAAAGCAAGAGAGTAAGACACACCTTCTTTACATTGTATGTTGACTCCACCCCTGGGCAGGTGCAACACTCACATCACCAATCCCAGCGCCAGACAACAAACTAATCACAAATGCCAGATTCAGTCCCATCCAAATTACATTAGGCCTTGGCGGGACACAGGATTCAACCAATACATTGGGGTAGAAATTTAAGTCATCTCCTTAAGAAGTTGTAAGTATATAAATTTTCAAATAAAATATCTTCAAATTCAGCTCAGGAATTTTGGAGATTTTGGAAATTATACACTCTTCCTATTTTTTTCTTAAAAAAAAGAAAAATCATAAATATGAAGTAGTGGTTTATATCCCACTGGTTTTCAGATCCAATTACTTTTTGACACTTAAACATTTTCTACCATGTAGTTAAATGACCTTTAAATGAAGAAAATTCTTTGCTCCAAAGTCTGCACATCTAACTGTATGGACACTTTTCCAATTATGATGGGTTATATATGGATAAACCAATCACAAACTAAAACTAGTGTAAGATAAAAATGTACTTAAACTTGGTATACTGGCATATCCCTGTAATCTCAGCACTTGGAAGGCTGAGGCAAGAAGATCACTGACATTTCAAGACCAGACTGGGCTACACAGTGAGTTCAAGGCAAGCCTGAAATAGATATAAAAGCCCTGTCTCAAAAAAAATTTTTTTTTCATTTAACACACCTAAACTATTGAACATGGTAGCTTAGTGACACATTATATTGTAGAGTTTGAGATGTTTGTCCTCGTGATCATGTGGCTGACTAGGAGCTGCGACTCACTATGATACAAGACTGTATCATATCACATATTGCTAGCCCAAGGGAAATCAAAATTCAAAACTTGAAACACAGCCTTTTAATGAATGAGCATCATTTTTGTACCATCATGAAATCAAAAAATCACAAGCTTAGCTGTCAAAAGTCCAGCCCTATCTATGTATCTTTGAACAGTTTACTTATGCAGAGCTAAAAATCTCCCTCCTTTTCTTTTTTACCCGTTAAACTTGTGTTCAAAAAGCATAAGCAAACCTTTCTCGGCTCTTACAAACCAGTTAATCTTTACATCGAACCATACCCAAAATCTTCCTTATTTCAAGCCAAATTTATCTAGTTCCTTTAATGAAATCTCCTAGGTCATGAATTTAATTCCTTTCTTCAACATCACTTGAACAAGTTTTTAGATTACTTCTCTTAAAATTTAGAGCTCAGAATTTTGTGAAGACTCCAAATCAAATCTTGAGAAGCACAGTATAAAGTGTGATTAATTTTTTTAGTGTTAGATGGATGTTAATCCCTCTGTGCAAGTGTTTTGATTTATGATTATGTAGATGTTTCATAATATTTTTTGCACATAGGATTCCATTTTTTAAAATACTTTTTTATCCCATTGTTATATATAAATCTACTATATAGTCTCTATCATTCTTAGACTTTTACAACAAGGTATTAGCTCAAACTTCTAAGCAATAACAGTAGACCTGTTAAATTTTCCTTTACTATATTCAGCATTTCTTTGGATCTTAATTTTGCCATCTAAGGCTGGGCATGGTGGTGCACACTTGCAATCCCAGTACTCAGGAGGCTAAGGCAAGAGCATCACTGTGAGATTGAGGCCAGACTGGGCTACAACATGAGTTTAAGGCCACCCTGATCTATGTAGTGAAACCCTGTCTCACAAAGACAAAAAAAAATTCTTTTGCCATCTAATACACTTTCAACTTTTAGCTTTTAACCTCTTAAAAAATTGCAGAGTCATTGTTTTCTCTCCACTTCTCCAATAAAACTCCAGTCCTGTGTTTGGCTGAGTCATCAGCATAAATATGCATATCAAAAATCACTTTACCCTCTTTCTCCCATCTCATACATTCCCTATAAAAATTTCCAAAATTTCCTTCATAAATGCATACTTTAGCCACACCTGCTGGCTTTCCTAGTCAAGGGAGACTACTATTACATAGAATACACTTAACCTGTGGAAACCTCTAAACCTGTGCTACTTATGTTGCTCACCCTCCATATTAAACTCATTCTTTTCAAGTTGTTCTCTGGGTACAGTGAAAATTTGAAAAAAAGAAGACAAAATCTTTCCTTTTCCACCTAAAATGAGATCTGCATATGACATGGAATTCCCCCCTTTGCCTAATGGTTGGAAGACTTACAATAAGTTTAAAGTAACTACCTATAACTTTTATTTACATAAATATTCTGATAGCATTTTATTTTATAGCACTCTTTATTACTGTGATACTTTTACAATTCAGTTATTTGATTTTTAAACCATATAAATTTATCAATTAAGTGAATTAAATTTCACATTGGTGTAGTTGTTAAATGAAGGAAGATTAAATACAAACTTTCTTCTCTGTTTCTATAATCATTCTGGTAGGTTAATTTTAACCTATTATTGTATTTCATTCACAGTCAGCTGCTTATTGATTCATGTGTATGTAGCATAATGTAGTCTGTACCATTCTTTATATAAAAGGTTTATATTCACTGTCTCTATTTCCCCATTTTATATTCACCTCGCAAATTTCTCTAAAGCACCTCTGTTTCCTAATAATTTCACTGAACTACACTTGTCAATATTAACAATGATACCTTGTGATGAACTCCAATAGTTCATATCCTACCTAACTCATCCTAAAATTCAGAAATTATTTATTTTTTTAATTAGTAGGCAGTGCTGCTTTCCTTGGCTTTCATTGCCTTTATTCCCCAAATTTAACTAACCTTTTCTGTAATTTAAACCATGACTTATTATATGCTAACTACCCACTGTTTTTTGCCTTCTTCTTGTATATATCCAAACAAAAAAGAATATCCAATTTCCAGTTATCATGATAGCTTAGCTAGAAATGATGTTCTCTCATCATCAGTATTTAGTGTGGTTGATATGTTTAAAATACATTTTATACCTTTTAAAATACTTCCTAGGATTATCAAGTCATTTGAATCTAACCTTAACATGGTAAAATATCTATGGAAATATTACAACATTGATTTTTCAAATGAAACACAAATAAAAACAGCAATTGGAACTGTTATCTGCCGAAAATGTCTCATTGTCTAGATTAGCCTTTTGGATACTTGTACCTTAATACAAAAAAGTCCAGAGATCTTGATCTTAAAAGCAATCATATGTTAACTATGTGACTCTGATGAGTCAGCGCTGTCATTGTGTCACAGTTTTACTATTTATAAAATTGGAACCAAAAGGCTATCTTTAGCAAGTTTTTGGAGATAATGTGCTCTTTCGCTATACAAGAAAATTAAGATGAAGCGTCTGTGACAAAAATTTGAAAATTAGATAATCACATAATTTCAGAGATTGAAGAAATCTTTTGAGATCAATATATGAAGCCCTTTACTGTACATTTAAAGGGAACTGAAATGTGAGTGGTTAAATGAGTTGCTGAAAGTCACTGCCTGCTCTGGTGTTGAGATGGGTTCAAAATCTCAGGCACTAGGTCCTTGGCAAGGGGCTTTTCCCACTAGCCACATTCTTTTTATCTCAAGAACAGATACTGCTTACTATAACAAGGGATCCCATTCTGAAATAAGAAAAGTAAATAATATTATATGAGAACAGTATATCCCAGATTATCACAGACTTAACAGTTCTAGTTCCTATGTGCTCTATGAGCTTGGTATTCACCAAATTAATAATTTTTTATTGTTTCAGTGAAGTTGGAGGGAATATGGAAACACTAAAAGTCAATAGCAAATGAGATTAACTAATTCCTACACTAAATAAGTAGATTTTTATTTAGATTCATTAATACCTCTAATAGGAGGGAAATACACATTAATACTTGGCCTGGAATATCACATATTAAGGGATGTAGATCTTCTAACTGAGTTAAACTAAACCTCAAATAAAGTAAAAATGTATTTTAACAAGTTGGTCATGAACTGTGTTGCTTCTGAGAATAGAAGCCCTTTCTTTCCTCAGTATTAAACTCAACTCCTAAAATATAAATTCTAAACCTTTATTTTCCACCAAATATCTCAAGTGTATGATCTGAATTGCTCTTATGTGCTTGTTTTTTTTTTAAGAAAAAATGGAAATTGTAGTTTTATAATAGTCACGAGCCTTCAGAGATGGGATGTGCTTGTGGCAGATTCACAATGTCATTATTCTTTTATTTTCAAGCCATTTGCAGGAAGCCACTAAGGGTGTCAATGTTTAAGCTTTAAAAAGGAGCAATGGAAAGAAAGAAAGAAAGAAAGAAAGAAAGAAAGAAAGAAAGAGAAAGAAAGAAAGAAAGAAAGAAAGAAAGAAAGAAAGAAAGGAAAGAAAGAAAGAAGGAAGGAAGGAAGGAAGGAAGGAAGGAAGGAAGGAAGAAAGAAAGAAAGAAAGAAAGAAAGAAAGAAAGAGAAAAAGAAAGAAAGAAAGAAAGAAAGAAAGAAAGAAAGAAAGAAAGAAAGAAAGGAAGAAAGAAAGAAAGAAAGAAAGAAAGAAAGAAAGAAAAAGAAAGGTAGAAAATTCAAAAGTAGCAAGCAACTGGTCTTAAGAATGGCAGTCTCCCTAAGTACAGAAGTTTGTATCAACTCTATGGTTTTCTACAGAACAAAAAGTGCCTCTCTCACAGTGACCCTCACTACTTACTAAGTGATCAATAAAAGTTCATTTGATTGCTCAATGTTAGAGAGCAAGAGGAGAGAGGTAGATAAGTGTTGACAAAGAAGTCTCACATTTGAAAGTAGCAGAAGGTTTAGAATGAAAGTACTTAAATGGAGAAAAGAATAAAGGGGTTCGAGAGAGAGTAAGACTCTGCTCTATATATCTAAGCTTTATCCTAGGTGACTCTTTAGATAGCTTTCTTAATTATGAGGACTCTATAGATGTACCATCATAGGCATTTAGAGGAGTGAAATCAAAGTTATTGTGCATACATGAGTGTGTTTTGAAAATTTCATGTGAAAAATTCATATTCCCTGACTTTTATGAGCCCCAGGTGTTACATCTTTAACTTTGCAAAGACATGACGTGTATAGACTAGGATTATATCCTGGAAACTCAGTTTTCCTTGAAAAGGAAAGGAGAAAAGAAGGAAAAGCCCTCAAGTTGTAAGAATGATGAAAGTCTGATGGAACAGACTTAACAACAGGTCTTCTGGCAGAAGGGATAGTAGTTCCAGGGTAATTCTGAAGCTGTGTTTGTATTTTAACCTTCTTACAACCCAGATATCAGTCATCCCAATACTCTGACAGAGGAAAAAAAATTCAAGAAGTAAACTGTCAAAGTGACTCAGGAAAGGCAAAGCTGGTGATAAAACAATGACTTACAAAGGTAAGAAGTTTTCTCATCAGGGGGAAATAAATAAGAACCATATTTCCAAAAAAATAGGTGGCAGTGACACTTCAGTTGATAGTAATGTTCAGCACTGATTCTCTTATATGCTGCAGATGTTTGGAGTAGCTTGGCTGTGCTGTGTGTGGCCCAGGAAAAGCAAAGGACATAAGGATATTAATCAGAGGACAAGAAACTGGATTGTATTGATGTAAGAAAGTGAAAAGAGAGCAAAAGAGAAAATTTAAGTCCATGGTCATACTGGAGGGTCAGACCAGGTTCTAGCATCTGGACACTCCTGTTAGAAAATTGTTGGTGAGCACACTTCTATAGTTACCTCAAAGTCAGGGTATCTTCAAGAAGAAGCAATTGGAGCTAGATCATCAGAGGGTTAGAGAATCATGGCATTGAACTATCCGGCACATGCTGCATGCCCTCTCTGCTTGCTCTGAGGCTCAGAGAAAATGTTAAGAGAGAGGAAGCTCTTGAACAGTAGTATTTGCTATCTAGGAGTACTAATGTAACTGCTGAAGTCAATTATTAAAACACACTTGTTTGTTATCCATATATACACTTTTTTTCAAATATATAAATTTATTTTCTAAGAGGTAGTCAGTTTGTTCCATGTAATGCTGTTTGCACTATGAGAGTTAATTTTTGTCTGTATGTTATTTAGGGGAAAAATGGCGATAATGTCATGCCAGGTGTCAAAAATAGTAGCCAATTTTGTCATTTGTTGTTCTTGCTATTGTGCCTGAATGCTTTCTAAGAATGGCCATTGTCAAGTAGAGGCTCCAGTGACTTCCAGGAATTGGACTCATTGAAGCACTTTAAACATTGAGTCATGTGTAATTTGAAGAAAAGCTGACAGTTTATTCCTTTGGGAAAGGTGCCTGAAGGGAAACTCTTACACTTGTTCCCTGCCTCCCCGGAGTAGAATGCTTAGAAATCAAAAATTAAAATAGTCTATGAGTTCTTTCATATGTTTGGCAGATAGATGAAGACAGGTATGACCTGTGTGACTAAGCTTTGATGAGTGGATAGTGAGGCAGAGAAAAATGTGAGAAAAATGCTCAGTCATACTTACATGTCAGCTGGAGAGGGCCAGGAAGCCCAGGCTATTGTAAAGACAGTCATTGTAGAAGTGAGATCTGTTGTATAAGGTATTTGTCCACTGCTCTAGAAACATTACTATAAGGATAACTAGTACAAATATGCTCAAACATCACAAATAGATGTATTACTGAATATTAAGTACTCTTTGACCAATGGAGTACAATTTTTGCTTCCCACAACTTTATATATTTCCAAAGTACCTAAACTACTTATTGTTATAATGTGCCTAACATGACTTTTTATTTTATGACTGTCACATTTATCTTATAATGTGGGCAAATTGCTCAGATAAATTCTTTTAAAGGTCAAAGTGCTGTCCAACACACATACACACTCACATGCAAGATCAACTGAAGTCCTTGAGGAAGGGAACATATCTTTTATTTCCTTAGGCATATTATTTCAC
The DNA here is from genome assembly GCA_004363535.1 of Dasyprocta punctata. Classification (NCBI taxonomy): domain Eukaryota; kingdom Metazoa; phylum Chordata; class Mammalia; order Rodentia; family Dasyproctidae; genus Dasyprocta; species Dasyprocta punctata. The sequence continues at coordinate 11,292 of RJWM01003133.1, forward strand.
TTATTGATTAATAAACCAGTAATTTTGAATGCCTACTGTATACTTATGCCCATGTTCTTGGTATACAAAGGAGATACTATTTAAAATAAATGGAGATAATTGAGTGGTGATATAAAATACAATTAAGCTATTAGTATGCTAATATAAACAAAATAAAAATGAGTTAATTGTTCAGTGAGGAACTTATAAGAAGGAATGAAAGTATATGAGAGAGACACCCAACTTGGGTGTCTCATGAACTCAAAATGACATAGTCAGCGAAATGATATGCAGACCCAAGGATGAATAAATGTTATTCAAGCGAAGATTTGTAGGAAGAATAAGACACAGAGAAAATATCATGTGGCATGGTTCAACATTAAGAGAAAACATAGCCTACTACAGATATTATAGAAATACACTGCAGCAGGATTATAGAGTAAAGTGGGGAAAGAAAAAATAAAGACAGGACTTGAAAGAAAAGTTTTAAGAAGAGTAATATAGGTTACAAAAGTCCTCTTGGAAGAAGTTAAGCAGCCTGGGCACTATGCTATCTGACTCTTTCAATTTTTTTTTTTTTTTTTTTTTTTTTTTTTTTTTGCGGCACCGGGGATCGAACTCACAGCCTCACACCTGCCAGACAGGCGCTTAAGCTGCTGAGCCAAACTCCCTGCCCTGGTTTTTTGAGGCAGGGTCGCACTATGTAGCTCAGGCCGGCCTTGTGCTCCGCGTTGTAGCCCAAGCTGGCCTCGAACTCACAACGCTCCGCCTACCTCACCCTCCCGAGTGCTGGGATTAAAGGTGTGCGCCACCACACCCGGCTCTTTCAAATTTTTACAATTCATATGACCTTGAACAATATGTTTAGTTATTCTGCCCATGAAGTGGATTAAATAACTCAAAGGTATGTTTTCACATGACTGGGAGGTTCTGCTCTCAGGACCTCTGCCATTACATGAATCGACTGCATCACACTTCAATTCTTTGTACTTGTAAATACACTGAATTATACAATTTTTTCTCATTTTCTCTTGAATTTTACTTTTGTCTAAAGAATGATGATGAGATTATTTGGAATAGAGAGGCTTGGGATAAATACATTACTTCAACAGTAATGAAATTTCCATCATAGAATTTTCTGGATACAAACTAAATAAATATGTAGGAGATAGATACTTAGGAGGAATGTAGCAACTTGAAATAGATAACCTTGTGATAAACAATAGAGTTATCTATCTGAATAAGTATTTTTCAGAGAATTTACCTTCACTTCTAATCCTAGCCAGTAGAGCAAAACTACTCAGTTGTCACCATATCTATATATTACTGAAAGACACATTTAGATCATTCCCGATTGATCATAGGTATCGAAAAATTTCCATTCAGATTCTACCACAAGAAAGTAAATTAAAAGAATACTGTCACATGATGTTATGTGTTTGTACAGAGAGTCCTTATGATGGTAGAATCTCAGGTTGTGAAAATGCCACCAATGTGTACTAAAACTAGAAGAAATTATAGAGGGACAGAGAAATCATAAACTTCAAAGGGAAATAGAAAATAGCACAGAGTTGCAATAAAATTACAAACAACTCCAGTGGAGACTCAGTCCTTGATATCTTGGATAATTATTGTATTGAATACATATTTGTATCATTGTTTAGTATAGCAAAAGGTTAATCTAAAAGCCTAAACAACTAAAAATTGTAGAAGTGAAGTTATAATACTCACATAATGTTTATCCTTTTTGCATTATCAATCCTTCCATTTCAGTTTAAAAAAATAAAGGAAGGCAAGGAAGAAAAGAAAAAGTATAGAGTCATGAGCACAACACTTTAGGCTGGAAAAAGATGGAGCCGACTCTATCTGCATAAAGCATCTAAATCACAAGAAGGCAGATAGAGATGAATGGTAGCATTTCCAAATACATCTGTCTTTCTTAGATTGGTCTACCCACTACATTAATCATCTCCTTTGGGTCTAGTTGTGTCATGGGACATTAATAGCCAGACAATAGTCTTGTCATCTCAGTGCTCATGAGACCTTCTTTCCTGCCCTGTTAGCATTTTGGCCTCCAGTATTGACATATGGTTCTTGTTTATTTCACAGATAGTTTCCTCTTGTGTACATGACATTTATTATTTTAATAAAGTAATAGCAACATAATTGATTGCTAAGCAAAATCTTTGCATGATTTGAGGAAGTGGGGAGGAAGTGGTCAACAAAGAACTAAGTGAAACTAAAAACTAAGAACTAAGAACTAAGTGTAAGTTATTTTTCCTGTTTAATTTTTTTTTTTTTTTTTTTTAGTTTTGTTGCTTGTTTAGCCTACTTACATTTCATTACCTGTTTTTGCTTGTGCATGAGTTTCTCCTCTGCCCTTTAAAAACACTTTACTCAAAACTTGGGTTGATTTATGAGGATTTCATTCCTTACAAAAAAATAATAATAATTTCCTAATTAAATATCTGCAGCATTAAGAAATTTCAGGAGCACAAACTTCTCATTGGAAAGCTAATTTCACAATGAAGAATGCCTGGGCAATGATAAAAATATCTTACATTGAAATGGGCCTTTAAATTTTTTAAATTGGGTTCTTAAGCACGCCTATCGTATTAATGGCAAACACAGTTAGCGGCTACTTTTAAAATTAAGTCCTGTGAGGATTACAGTTCTACAAGTTCACAATCATTATTTAAAACTAGGTGCTACTGAGATTCCACAATGTGATCACATGCAACCTAAGTAAGATTATGAAGAGATGAAAAAAACTGCTATATATTATAGGTTTATTGACTTTTTACATTCATTTATGGTACCTTTTAGCTAAATCCTGGTTATTGGATGTGGCCACTTTCTAGGACATTGGTTATGGAAAAAATTGGGCCCTTTTCTGCAGCCATCAGTCCTGTTTCCCTGTCTGAGCTCTGAGTCATTGCCTCAGGTGGCCTCCTTTCTTTAATTCTACTCCAATATAATGTTTATTAACATTTGTTCCCTTAATTATGAATATTGCAGAATTTGAGACTTTCTACCATGACTTATTTTTCCTATTATAGACAGTCATTGTATTGTCTTGGTGGCAAAAAGGAGGTGTGAGAAAAATAACCTGCCAGTGCCAACAACATGATTTTACACATTTTTGTCCATCTTACTTCCAAATTATGAATACTGTCTGTATAGTGGTTTAAAACTAAAAGTGGATTAATACTGATATTTAAGAATTGTCTTCCAAGAAAGAATTTTGATCTCTCCCAAACTGGGGAATGAGTACTATAGCATGGAGCCTAGAGTACACTGGTCAGAGGTATAATGCAAGAAATATGTCTATTTTATCATTTATGCCAGATTGCCAAAAATTTCTTTTAGGTTGGTTGAGATTAAATTTTCTCTCTGGCTGTTAGTATATCCCAACCTATTTACTTATTCTTTTTACCATTTTAAAATTTCTGGAAAGATGGGGGAGAGAAATTGAGAAAAGAATATTGCTGTGACAGTCCCGAGACTGTGGTACCTGCCTGAAGTCTCATGAGGACTATGGCCAACATCTCTACAGTGAGAGATAATCTAAAAAGAGAAAGGTGCAACAAATTTATTTAATCAAGGTTTGCTTGAAAATACAATGAAAAAGCCGGGCGTGGTGGCGCACGCCTTTAATCCCAGCACTCGGGAGGCTGAGGTAGGCGGAGCGTTGTGAGTTCGAGGCCGGCTTGGGCTACAACGTGAGTGCAAGGCCGGCCTGAGCTACACAGTGCGACCCTGCCTCAAAAAACCAGGGCCGGGAGTTTGGCTCAGCGGCTTACGCGCCTGTCAGGCAGGTGTGAGGCTGTGAGTTCAATCCCCGGTGCTGCAAAAAAAAAAAAAAAAAGAAAATACAATGAAGACCTACAGATACAGAGGAAACAATCTACGTTTATAGTAGCCTTTATGAAGAATGTGAAACAGTGTGGAAATAAGGGTTAATAGAGTGATATAAGAAAACCCAGTGGTGTGATTTGACTATGGTTTGTCTCCTCCAAAATTCACACTCAAGCCCATATCCCCAGTATCATAGAGTCAAGAGGTGGTGAGGCCTATAAGAGGTACTGGGGTCATATACTCGTGAATGGATTAATGTTTATCTCTAGTAGTTCACCCTCTTGGGAAACTAGAATGCGTTGTTATAAACCAAGCCTGGTATGTCCTCTGGGGTTCTCAGACATATTTGATTTTTTGCTCACAGCCGCTGTCTTGTTATACCTCTCCATCATGATATACCAAAGCACAGAAAATGAACTACAAATCTTATCCAGATCCTTCTCGAACTTCCTGTTTAGTGTGTTTTCCTCCTGGGTATTGGAGTAGGACTCCTCTGGACAAAAAAAGATCAGAGAATTTCCTGCTGTTTGTTGGTTTTTTGAGATAATGTGTCACTATTAAGACTGGGCTGAGGGCTGGGGAGTTTGGCTCAGCGGCTTAAGCGCCTGCCCTGGCAAGCGCAAGGTTGTGAGTTCAATCCCCAGTGCCGCAAAAAAAAAAAAAAAAAAAAAGACTGGGCTGACCTCAAACATGCTATCCTCCTGCCTCATCCTCCTTGCTGAGAATGTAGATATGTACCACCATATCTATCTTAGAGAATGTCTTATGGCTAGATCTTAAAAAAGCAGGGAAATCTATATTAGTAATTCTAACATTATGACTAGCTTTAGGGAAAAGTGGTTCTGGTTCCAGGGCACATTGAGGAAAATTGTAGTCTTTGCAACTTGCTTTGGGGAAGAGTGAGAGTCAGGAGATAAAATGGCAGGAAAATGTCAGAAAGACCTTGTTTCTGAGGCTGTTTCTTTGAAGTCCAAAGTTCTTTGCATGCCATACACTGGGATAGTATTTTCTCAATTCTGATATTCTAGAGGGGAAGAAAAGCTTAGAAAAGAGATAGATAAGCTAATGTCAAATTACAAAGGTATTTCCTAGTATCATGAAAAATCTAAGAGTAAGGCAATAGAATGGTTGTGAGAAGAAACATAAATCTGAAGTAAGTAAAAAAAAAGGAATATTGGGTTTTACATTTATATGACTCATTTAATAGAACTGTGTGTCTTTGATGAGTTGGCTATTGGGTAAATTTCATTGATTTTGTTTCTTTTATATACCTGTGTTTGACTGTAAATGTGATTATTGAAAATAGCTAAGTCAGGAAGAGATTGATAAGCAGTTGAAAAGAGAATGGGTCCAACATAGTCAGAACAGATGAGGAAAGCCAGGCCTGAGGACAAGGACTAAGTTGATAGAAACTGTCCCCAAGAAGAAATACCATAGGTAGGTCTGCAAACCTCCCCATAGATCAACGACAGCCCAGAACTGTGCTGTGACTACCACCATGTGGTCCAGCAAGCCTGAACAACAGAGCATACACACAGATACAACATTAACAAACGCATATACAGATAACCAGAAGAACACCCTAACGCTCACTCCCACCCCTTCATAAGTGCCTGTGTGCTTCTCCATGCTATGTATCCTTGCTACATACCTTGTTTTTCTATTAGATAGGTATTAGTTAAATGATTGTACTTGTAATCCTATTGATTATAGGGGAAATAAATATAATTCCCAACCTGTTAGATGTCAAATACACTGAGTTTGTGTTCCCCAAAGCCAAAGAATGAATTTGAAGAAACAACAGAGGTTTAGAGTAGAAAATATTTACTGTGTGAGAGAGACAGCTCCGGAAAGACAGGAGGCGACCCGAAAAATAGGTTGCCACAGACCCCACTTTACAGAGCAAAATCACGAGTTGGGTACAGTGTGGAACAAAACTATGAACAATTAACAAGATTATGAGTTTAGCTGCTTAGGTAATACTGACCCAATGAGGAATCAGGTCATATAGCAAGTGTGCATGGAAAGAACAAGGACCTTTTTAGAAAGATATGAATCAGGGGGTCTTGGTCACCCAATCAGGTGACTGATGTTAATTTATTGTTTATCTCTCAGGGAGGAATGTAGACCTGGTCATTTTGTGTTTATCTTGAGGTCTGGCCTCCAACAAACGCACCACTGGCTACAGTCATAAAGTTTTCATCCTCTGTATCATCCCCACAGGTCAGCCCTGTTCGACTGCCTATATTATTTTTATCTAATCTATAATACTACAGGTTGATTATAGTTTGACCCAAGGTCATCTGTGCTGTGATTTTACTATACTAAAACCTAGAAGAGTCTCAGTGATAACCCACTTTCAGAACCCTTCCTGCCCCTCAGGAGTTTTCTGTCAGTGAAACTATCCTACTCTTTACCTCCTTTGTCCTCCAGTCTCTTCTTTAGCACTGTGAGAGGCAAACTTGGCACATCTTGGCACATTCAAAGTTACTTTCATGTAACATGAAATTTTCTCAATGTTTCTATAGTAAACACTAAATTTACAAGAGTTCATAGCGTTACCAAAAAACTGCCCAAAATAAGAAAAGCAAACAAATATAACAATACTTTCATGGCAGGTAAATACACTTTGCCTTCTTGTAGTGCTTTCTGTACCACAAGCAAGTATTTTAGAGTACCATATTTGTAACTTATTTTACTATTTTAAATAGTCTATCTCAATTTGTTCCTTAAAGGCAATACCATCCTGGAGTTATTTAAAGTTTCCTTTACATTTTTTCTCCAATTTAGATGAATACTAATTAGTTCTTTTTCTTTTTAGTGTCCCAGAACCTGGCTGGCTAAATTATATATGGAAATATACATGAATACATAAGAGCTGAGGGCTTATGTTAAATATTCATAGACTTTCATAAGAGAAATCCAGCTTCCATGTTTGGTAAGCATTTCAGTTTAGAAATTCGTTTCTGTAACAGCTAATTAATACTTTTTGCTATTGTGTTTGGCTATAGGTTTGTAGAAGAGGGAAAATATTTTCTTCTTCCCTTCTAAATTTTCAGGTGAGGCTTTCCTAACAAAAGACAGTTAAGTAAGAAATAAGCAAAGAGACTTTTTAAAACTTGTATTATCTCATATATGGGATGAATAACCCAGAGAGTTGGCTTAGAAATCAAGTTTAAAGATCATTTTCAATTTTAAGAAAGAAGGGTGTGGAAGTCAGTTAAGAGAAGAGGACCAGAAAAAAGTATAGTAAACATCATTCAACTTTGTTATGCATATTTAAATTGTTGCTTTCTCCACTTACAAGAATTTCTTGTGATTTATAGTCATCCTTCTCTTGTACATAGGAGATACTCTTAAAATAGAGATTTACTTTATAAACGTAATTTTTTCTTACAAAAGTATAACTTATGCTGTATTCAAAGCTTCTCTTCTTGCAGATGGTCCTTAAAAATGTCAGCCCAAAATAGTCTTTTGAAAGAAAGGCATATTAGGGTTGGCATATTCTGGTCCCTTACAGTCATATTTTGGAATGGTAAATCTTGTCTTTCTACAATTTCCAACCAGGTAAAGGACTATCCCTACATCAGATGCAAGGATTGAATGAAGAGATTAGCTTTTGCTTCCTTACCTCAAGTAAATATGTGTATTTATTCTGCTAAAATTGGTTTCACTGAGGTACACTGGAATCCATTCCAAGGCTGGGAGAGCAGTGGAAGGGAAGGTCACAAGCACCAGTTTACTCAGAGAGTCACCAAATGAGAGAAGGCAAAATGTTCTCCCAAGTGTGTTTCCTTCTACTCAAATCTTCCAGGCTTTTTGGAAGCACTGAGCTTAACCAACTGAACTCAAACTCTTCTCCTAATCCATTTCCTTCTGTTAACCCTTCACATCCCTTGATGCACAGTACAATGTTCCTTCTGACCATGACACAGCTCACTTTAATTTCCTCTTCCTGCCTCTTCTCCAAAGAATTGGAAGGTAACTAGTCTGCATGTTACTTGGAAGAATCTTTTACGTTCTTGCAAAACATTGTACAGTTATCAGTTATTACATTAAACAAATCCTACTGTTGATAGCAATATAGCTGGCATTTTCATTTCAATATAAAAGCCCTATTCAACCTTTATATGTATTTGGAAAGGAGAAATAAGAATTTATCATACATGGAGAAGATGAAGTTGTATGGAAAACACATTATTTTATTTTGCACAGCATTCCTCCTTTAACCACATACACACACAAATCCACACTTATCTATAAGATATATTAGCAATCAATTTTTTTAAACTTATCATTTACACTGTAACTGTTTGTTGTAGTGATATAGGAAAAAATGATCTCAGACCTCCAAATGATATATGGGAATGAAACTCCCAACGTACTATATGTCCAGCGTGAGTTCGTGTTCTCTAAAATAGATCAATCCGTAGCATATGGGTGTATTTGTTTTGCCTTTTATTTTAATGTCTGGTCGGCAGCAAGAGATGTGTATCTCTTCCAAGGTCACAAGACATCTGGTCCTTTGTGCTGGCTTCCTTGAGGGTCTAGCCTGTCTGACTGCCTGTATATACTCTTTCTGTCTAACTCAATTGCCTGTAAAGGTAGCAAATTCTCTGTCAAATATGTGTGGTCTGGAGAAATTCACTAAAGATCTATCCTTCATACATATTGCTTGTCTTATGAGACATTTATATTCTACGTATAAGATCTCTAGCCTCTGATACTATGACAGGAAGCAAAATGAAGTCTAAGGACTTAGCTCTGTGGTAGTGTCTGGAGTCAAAGCACAGACCTATAACTTACAAGCCATGTGAGCTTGGGTATTTAAGTCTTTCTGTGTTCTAGTTCTTAATGTAAAATTGGAATAAAAAAGGGTGTGTGTGTGTGTATGTGTGTGTTTGAGATAAAATTTTTCTTATACACGCCAGGCTAGCCTTGAACTTCTGATCCTCCTTATTCAGTCTTCCAAGTGTGTGGACTATAGGCTTGTGAACCTGTGACCAGCAGTATTACCTTTTTTCATTGTGTTTATGATTGTGTATTAAAAAGTTCAGAAAACATCATCCTACTATGAGGATACTGGTGGAGTAACAAATGCAGGAGGAGTTTATTCTGAATTTTCTTCATTTCACTAAATTTAGACAGATTCTCTAAGAGGAACTCAATTGCCAAGAATCCCCTCCCCATCAACTGAGAAGATTGAACTGGTATTTCAGAGGACACTGGAGGTCAATACCACACCCACACAGACTTTATCACTGGCTGTCAACTGTTCTTCCTCTGAGGACCAATCAGGTTTTCCAAAAATCTTTTACTTTCTTCCAAGTCACCACATCCTCCTCTCATCTGCTTCCTATCACTAGGTTACAAAAGCTTCCAGACCTCAATGAGTATTGGTTTATTCACTTTTCTTTAATATGGTGCCGCTAGCCACTTAATACATTTTGTGCACTGTTTCTCACATTGATCTGTGTAGTGTTAGTTCATTTCATAGACTCAATTATCTAACTCTTGTGGAGCAGTACAAAAGATCCCTACTCCCAGCATACACACAAATGATGGGAGAACATTTTTTTCTTTTATTCACCTAGTTTCTTTGACTGAAGCTCTTCAAATTAGACAACATAAAGACAGATTAATGGTTGAAAGGAAAATGAATTTTTTTTTGGTATATGCAATACACCTCCATGTGGGAGAAACTCAGTTGAGTGACCTAAAGTCTAGTAGTGTTACAGGCAACTTAGTTAGATAGAAATATTATAGGCAGTCAGACAGGACAGGCCCTCAAAGGAACCAGTGCAGAAGTTCTGATACCTTGTGACCTCTGGGGAGATGGATACCTCCTGCTGTGGGCCAGATCTCAAAACAAAAGGCAGAACAAATACACCCATATCCTAAGGATTGATATTCTAAATAGTTCTCTTTCACCCTGAGGGAGTTAAGAGTCAGCATCCCACCCCACTACAGGAAGAGTCACTGCTGTTAAGCATCTCCCCTCCACCCTCCTTGCTACGTGACTGGCTTCTCCATTTGTCCTTGATTTAATCAATTTTACCTGAGCAATTAATCTTATTGGTCAACCGTAGTTATGTCCCACCTTATGCCCACCTTGCAAGCTCCCATTTTTTGCTGCCTTGGACCCGTCTAATCTCATGGTTTTATTCTATAAAAGTCCCTAGAAATGACAGAATCTTTGGCAACCCACTGAGAACCCTTCTGTCCCTCAGACAGAAGCTTTTATTCTCTCAATAAATATACTCTGCTCTTACCCTCCTTTCGTTCCAAAAATTCATTCTTTGATTTTAGAGAACATGAACTCGCACTGGACATAGAGTAGGTTGGGAGTTTTATTCCCCTGTATCAGTAGGTGCTCCTAATTTAAATCACCTAGCTATCATCCTGACTCACTTCATTTTTCTAATGTATTTTCCTTAAATTAAATTGTGTTTTTTTCCTTTGCACCTTCATCTCATGCTGGGAGTGGAAGCTGCCTCTTAATCCACACAAACCCTCGCACCAGTGGGACTTGTAGCACGAGGCTTCCAACACGCACATGCTAGCTTTTCATCTCTCAGAATCTCGCAGCCCTCTCAAAATTGTTATTTACGTGCATACTTCTTGTTTCCTCATGTTTTTTCTCCTTCTATATACTTATTTATTTTATTTTATTTATTTATTTTTTTGTGGCACTGGGGATCGAACTCACAACCTCATGCCTGACAGACAGGCACTTAAGCCACTGAGCCAAACTCCCTGCCCTAGTTTTTTGAGGCAGGGTCGCACTATGTAGGTCAGGCCAATCCTGTACTTGCGTTGCAGCCCAAGCCGGGCTTCGAACTCACAATGCTCCGCCTACCTCAACCTCCCGAGTGCTGGGATTAAAGGTGTGCACCACCACACCCAGATACCTTCTATATACTTATAAAGCTCCAGGTAGTGCAGGGAGGAATTTTCTGGACTAGTTACCATCCTGATTTGGCCAAAGTGGAAATAAATTCCTGTCCTGCTTCATCACTGCTTCTCTTTTTGTCATTGGAACTGCTTCTTTCCAAGGTGGCACATGACCTTGATGTAAGATAGGAAAAATAAAAGGCAGGTAAAAAGGAGAAAAGGAAACCATAACTAAAAACTGTACTTTTAGAAAGACTGCAACTTCCAGGACTCAGCCCAATTTACCCAAGGTGGTCCGCATCAGCAGTCCCTTGTTTAAATATGGGCTCCTTTCCTACCAGACCCATCACTTCCCAAATTCCTCAAGAATACAGAAAGTCCATAAGTTGGTTAACCCAAGAAAATAAAGAGCAGAAATCTAATCTTAAAATAAAGAAACAGGCTGAGAGAATCCAAAAAATATTTAAAGACAGCAAGAAAAAAAAAATAGACAGAACTGTGCCTAAATCTGTAGAATGGGCTTGTACCCTTTTGGGACATGGGCCACCTTTTCCTGGGAGTTCCACCCTGTCAAGAAAAACATAAATGTTCCCTGTTCCAGGAAATAATGCATCTCATTTCTTTGAGCACCCATATTTCACCCTTATTTGAGTCCTAAATCTCTGCTTAAGAAACGTTTCCTGTGCCTCTTACTGATGTATCTTGAAAAGTCTTTGTCCTTAATGAGAGTCAGCAAATCGGCAAACTTGTTCTATAAAAGCGTGGGTTAAATTCCTTATTTCAGCTTTGAGAACATCTCAGATTCAGCCCTTTAACAACCTGAACTGGGCCTGGGGATTTAGCTCAGTGGCATTAGCGCCTGCCTGGCAACTGCAAGGTCATGAGTTTGATCCCTGGTAAAAACAAAAAACAAAAAACAAAAAACAAAAAAACCACAACCCTAAACTGATAACTCCACAGCTAGTCCTCTGGTCTTGGATTCTAGTGTCGAAAGCAATAGTTAGAATTTGGATTTGTATAGCATTTTAGAAAGAATAGTAAATTTTTAGGAAAATGAGAACAAAAGGAAAACACTTTAGGCTTTTAGGGGTGGCAACCTGGGAGGGTAAATATGTGGAAGAAACTAATGAAAGGAAAGGTCATTTTAACAGGGATCTGAGGATCACACAATCCTACCTCAGCACCATCTCCTCTCCTCTGAAAAGGCTGTTAACCCTTTGTTGTAATGGTTTGGTAGAGTTGAGGCAGGGAGATATCTTCATAAGAGGAACTGATTATCACTATTCATGCTGAAAGGGGTTGGCAGGGAGCTCCTTATATGGCTACTTTTTAAAAACATGTCTTCAGATCAAAATAATCTTTGTGTCAGAGTGATATATTTTGGTGTAGAATACACTGAAGCCTTATGTGCACATGAAGTACTTAGAAGAATGCCTGGGTTATTGTAAGCAAAAAGTAAATATTGACTGTTGTCACTGGGGTTTTGGAGTGCTGAAGTCTCCTTCTTGAGGTGGTTTTTAGTTGTATTTCCAGTTCTTAACAAATTGATCAGGATGAATGCAAACGGTAAAGAGAGTTTACATTTATTAAAGTAAGAAAAGAAGAGAAATATGCTCTTCAGAGTGAGCTTGGGGTACTTAGGAAGACAGATACAGCCTGCAAACCTTAGAGTGGGCCACTGGAAGAGTTAACAGTGGCACCTGGCTTGATGGCGGCTACCTTTTGGTATCTCCCACTCCTCAGGTTGATGTCAGGTCTAGGCCATTCTATCAAAAATGTACTCAAATTCTCACCAGAATAATTAAGTTAGGCAGAAATATTATAGGCAGTCAGACAGGGCTGGGCCCTTGAGAAGTCACTGCAGAAGACAACTATGGCTGGAAGAGTATTCACTGAAAGCCAAGCTTCAAGAAAAAGAACTACTCACCCATATACTTCCTCTAGGGATGAACACCAGTGAATGATATTCTAAGAAGGTATCAATCACCTTGCAGTGGAGGACCAAACTTTCTTAACCCACCCCTTCCAGGAAAGTCCTTGTCTGTCCATGTGCACCTGCTCCATGACTTGTTTCCCCATTTGATCCCCATTTGATCAGTATTACCCCAGTCACTATACTTGTTGTATACTTAATGGTTGACCATCATTTTGTCCCACCTCACACGCATTCCATGATTTTCCATTGAATCAATATTACCCAATGTTAGGTCTTTGTGGTGCAGTTGAAAGACAAAGACAGAGATAAGAAAAAAAGCCTTTATTGCCAGCATAGGAGGGCTGTAGGAGATTGCAATGACCATCAAACAGGGGAAGCTGTGGTATAGCTTTTATGGAGTTGGGTTGGGGGTGGAGACTGGATTGTGGTATCAGGAGAGAATTGAAGAATCTTTGGTGCATTCACAAAAGAAGAGCTGGAAGTTTATTTTGAGCTTAGAAGAAGAACATGGAAGTTAGTATTGGAGGGACACACTGTCATTATAGAGTCCAGCATCACTTTGGGCAGGTGCCATGTTAAGTCTGGCAGAGTCCCATATGAGTGGAACCTATTGATATGGGAAAATGATCTCAGAACTCCAAATGATATAGGGGAATGAAACTCTCAATCTACTATATGTCCAGCATGAGTTCGTGTTCTCTAAAATCGAAGAATGAATTTTAGGAACAACGGAGGGTAAGAGCAGAATATATTTGTTGAGAGAAAGAAAACTTCTGTCTGAGAGAGAGACAGAAGGGCTCCCAGTGGTTTGCCAAAGACTCTGTCATTCCTATGGATTTTTGTAGAGTAAAACCATGAAGTTAGATGGGTCCAAGTTGGGAGTGGGGTGGGGGGAGGGAGGAGGAATGGGAACTTGCAAGGTGAGCATAAGGTGGAACATAACTATGGTTAACCAATAAGATTAATTGCTCAGGTAAAATTGATTAAATCAGGGACAAATGGGGAAGCAAGTCATCTGTAAGCAGGGGGATGTGTAATGACAATGACTCTTCTGGTAGAGGGGTGGGATGCTGACTCCTGACTTCCTCAGGGTGATAGAGAACTATTTAAAATATCAATCCTTGGTATATGGGTGCATTTGTTTTGCCTTTTGTCTTGATATCTGGCCTGCAGCAAGAGGTGTGTGTCTCTTCCAAGGTCACAAGACATCTGGTCCTTTGTGCTGGTTTCCTTGAGGGCTTAGCCCTGTCTGACTGCCTGTAACATTTCTGTTTCCTCAGTTACCTGTAACATTATCACCTAAGCAACTATACTTGTAATCTTATTAATTGGTTAAGTTCTGTCCCACATTAAACCCACATTACCTCATGGTTTTACTCAGTAAAATACTCTTGAGAAATGGGGTTGGTGGGCAGCCCACTTTCTGGGTCCCCTTTTGTCCTTCTCAGTCAGAAGCTTTCTTTCTTTCAATAAATTCTTCCTTCTCTTAACCTCTGTTATTCCTAGAATTCATTCCTCAGTGTTAGAGAACATGAACTCCACATTTCAGACATCTAGCAGCTTGGGAGTTTCATTGCCTCATGTCAAAATGATGGAATGAAGAAGTGGCATATGGTGAAAGTATCCGTCGTTTTGTTAAACAGGGCTGGAACTACACTGTAGGGTAAGAATCAGCGATATTATGGATACATTAAGATATTTCAAATCAGACTTCCTGCAAAATGGCTGACCTGATAACACCACCGTAGGGAGACTCCCTGGAATATACCATCCAAATGCTGGAATATAAAATAATATAATAGAAAGAAGGAAAGGGGAGGGAGATGGGTCCTCTGGACCTAAGAGGAGTCTAGGATGAGAACTGTAGCCCACGGAAAGAGTAAAAAAAGAAGAAGTAAACAAACAAAGGTGGCAGCGCCTCTGACCGGAGCTGAATCCAATTAGCAACGGACTCGAACTGGGAAGGTGTGATTAAAGTGCTCACAATGCACGATTTGCAATTGAACTTCTGTGGCTGAGGTGGAGATGGTGGAGGCAGCGATCGATTGTGGAAAGAGGTGGTCGCGAGCTGGTGAGTGAGTGAATTGGGCAGGCCCCAGCCCCTACCCTCCACTCCCAAGGGAGAGCAAGGAACAGGCATCCATCTTGAGACTGGAACCGCACCTAATTAGGCACAGTTTCTTGCCCACACCGGGCCCTGGACGGTCCTGGAGGAATCTGCACGGGCACCCTGGGGGTGATAGAGGAAGTCAGGCGGACAGCCTGATAGGGGTTCCCAGGGAGTGGCCCTATCCTCGCGCACTACACCAGACATCTGCGGAGCAGAAGCAGGCTGGGGAAACACAGTGAACCAATATGGGCTCTCAGCAAAGCCCAGGAAAATGCCAAGACGGAAAGGTAGAGGGCGCTCTCCAAACTCCGATACAAGCAGCAGAAACCCAGATGACGCAAAGGCAGACAAGGTCGAGAGTACAAAAATTAAACTCTCAGAGGAGATGACAACCAAAGTGGGAAGACAACTCCATGAAGCTATGAAAGAAATTAAAGCGGCACTGTTAGCCCAACTGAGAATTGAAATGAAATACATAGTAGGGCAATCCCTAAGTGCCTCTAAAGGATACATAGCCGGAAAGGTGGAGGATGGAAAATCAAAGGAGATTGAGAATGAAACAAATAAAGACTTAGAACGCATCAGTCAGATTCAGAGAGAGTACCAGGAACTCAAAGACTCCAATAAAAGTTGGCAGAACTACCTGAAGGAGACTAAAGATAGTCTTTCATATCTCAAAGAGAAAATGGCTGCCTAGGGGAGAGAGAGAGACAAGACTTATTAAAAATAACAAGAAATCTGGAAGTGGCAGTGCAACAGCTGCAAGATAATCCAAGGAAATATAATTTATGAATAAAAGGTGTGAGTGAAAAAGCAGGGGTCAATACAAATCAAATTAAAAGCCTATTTACAGAAATAATTACAGAGAATTTTCCAGTATGGGAACAGGAAGAGACTTTCAGATAACTGAAGCATATAGAACTCCATCTAAACTTGACCAAAATAGGCCTACACCCAGACATGTAATAATCAATATTCCAGAAATTCAACACAAAAACAAAATATTAAAAGCTATTAGAGAAAAAAGACAGATTACCTACAAAGGAAGGCCCATCAGAATCACGACAGACTTCTCAACACAAATCATCAGGTCAAGAAGAGCCTAGAATGAAATATTTCTAGCCCTGAAGGAAAATAACTTCTAACCCAGATTGATATACCCTGCAAAATTATCTTTTAAAATCAGCGGAGAAACAAGATACTTCCAGGACAAAGAACAACTAAAAGAATTTATGACAACCAAGCCAACCCTACAAAGAATACTGAAGGACATTCTGGAGAGAGTTAAAGAAGTTCACTGCTCCAGAAACAGTGACAGAGAGATACCACTGAGCAGGACAGACAAATGAATAATCCATCAATGGGAGTTAAGTCCAGTATTGTTTTCAATGAGCTGTTTAGTTTAATCCTATTTTACCTTGACTGGCCTAACTTTATCATAAATGATGACAAAGACAGCTATCTTATAATAAAATTTATAAGGGTAGCCTTCAATGATATATGATCACCTTGCTTCAAAACCAGGTATTACTTTCGCTGCTCTGTTCTGAGGGATTTTAACCTATCTTAGTGTGTTTGTGTTACAACAGATGATATAGGCAACTGCTCTGAAGCTAATATGAGGCATTATAGAAATCAACATTGCATTACTATGTATTCCCTCCATTACCTTACTTGTTATTGGTTTTATTCAATACTATTCTGTTTGACTATACTTGGCCATTTGGTAAGGGCATTTATTTTGAAGACAATAAGAGGTATTACAAGGGGAACCAAGAAAGGAAACTATGGAAAAAAGACATAGTTTTATATGAGGGTATTCATAAGATAGTTTAAAAGTCTATACTACTAAATGCATTAACTGGTGACAGAGAACAGTTGATATTCATATAATCAAATCAATCCTACATGTCTTTATCTGTCAATCTGAACAGCCCCCTTAATGGTAATGATATACAATGTTGCAACCACTGTAAATTTCAACCATCTAAATTCCAAAACCTATAATTTTACAGTATAGGATACATTGTTGTTGTTAGTTGAATCCTTTAGTTTTTTTGTTTCTCTTAAGTATGACCATTCTTTTATCCTTTATTGGTTTCACTCTGAACTATTTAGCTTGATTATATTAGACCTGATATTATGGGTAGTTATTTCAATGATAACAAGAGGTACTCTAAGGGGAATGGAAGAAAGGAAGGGAAAAGGAAAAAGACATAAACTTATAAATTGCATAAATAAGACAGGAAAAAAAACTGTATTACTAAGTACATTAGCTATTGAAAAAGAAAAGTTAATATTCCTGAATTGATAAACCTTGCATGTCTATGTCTGTCAATATAATCAACCCCTATGAAGATAACAATATACAATATTGTAACTACTGTCAAACTTCAACCACCTCAGAGTGTAAACCTACAGTGTAATCATATCAGATCTGTCGTTGTTGTTTGTCTTTCTTGCTTTTTGTTTCTATCTTCTGTATCTATTTTCTTTTGAATAAAAAAAAGATATTTCAAATCTTTGATCTGGACACCAGATAAATTGTTATTTTTATTCTTCCATTCCTCTACTCTACCATTAGTTGGCTTTTTTTTTTTTTTTAACTTTTGGCTTATTTTCCCCAGTTTTGACCTAATTCCTAGAGTGGTATGAAGAGTCATGTAGGCTGGAAATTGATATTGACAATCTGCCCAAATGATTACTGTAAATCCAAAAGAGAAACTAATTTTCAATTTCTCAAACTCCAAATATAAGGTAGCTCAGCATTATCAAAAAAAAGAAAAAAGTAGGAAAAGCTTTCAATAGTTTGTGACCAAATAGATATTCATGCATGTGTCAAAATTCTTTTTTTTTTTTTTCAAGTTAAACTCTTTGGAAGCTTAAAGGTAGTAAATGACATAGCATTGAAATATATACATGATGACCATAGGGAACAAGGGTGAATGTTTTCTGCATTTATTTGTAAACTGTAAAACAATGTGACCCACATAGGCTCAGTCACAGCAGGAGATACTTTCTGTACAGATGTGGATTTACTGGACATGCTAGAAAGGTGTCATTGAATTTTCAAAGTGAAAATAATTTCAGAAATTACTTAAGAAAACCTCTATTTGACACAGAAGTAAATGAGGACTTCTTAAAAGAATACAACAGCTAGCTTGAGGAGAATCTAGGTCTCTATATTCTAAATCACTTTTCAAAAATCTCTGCTTGTTACGTAAGCAAATTACACACACTTTCTTCCCTGTTTGAGTTTTGCAAGTGGGTACTCCTTAACTCTTTGTCAGTCCTATTAAGCTGGACTAACTTCCTAGGGCTAAACATACAATCATTTTTCATTTTTTGACAATCTGTTCTTTTACATTTGCATATTCAAATATGCAGCATTTATGTCAGATCTCTAAAAGAAAACTTACTAAATTCCTAGTAGGATTATTCTCTTTCTCTTTGGTTAAGGACAGAGATTTGAATAACAACAGAGAGAAGTTAGGCAGTCCTTTTATAAATGAAATTAGCAAGTTTCTACAATTTAAAGGTTCTATTTGTAATTCAAAAAGCCTTTTCCCTTTCTCTTTGCTTAGCTTCAGGCATGAATAAAAGTGTTGGGGAGGGGAAAAATGTTTGCTTTTCTTCCTCTTAATGAGTGAGAGATAACTAAATGCTGAATTTACAAAATACTTTGCTAGTTAAGGATTGTACGCATGAGCACAAGACGAATACCATGACTTGGATCCTAACTGAGTAATATCTGCAGAGTCACTTTGCTGTGTATATGAAAAGTCTACATTGTTTAACTTGACAATCTTCTAAAATGATATCTACAAGTATTTAGCATTAAAAAGCTCAGTTTAGAATTTGAATTGCTAATGTTGAGTTGCCAATTCAAGGTTCTACAATCCAAAACGGATTCCAAAAGGGAAAACAGAAAAGAACAAGCATAATTAAAGCAAAACAGTATCATTGGCTCCCAGTTAGTAAATTTATTTCTAGGCAGCCTAAAGGGCCTTACCCTGTGTGACTTTCGATTGAGTCACATTCCACCAGTCTCTGAGGCAAAAACGTGTAAAAGAAAAGATTAAAGTTACTGTTATCAAAGCGGAAAGGAAAAATACATTTATATACCCCATGACCTAAGCAAAATTCCAACAAAAATTTTAATGGAGAAGAAATCATCCAGAATCTCAAATACAATCACCATTATCATCAACTTGTATTCTTTTGCTTTCCTTATTTTTCACCCACATCTCTTGATAAGGATAGAATCACTCAACTTTTGCAAATTTGTAGGTCAACCCTACAGCAAAGTTTTGTGTCCTGCTTTTCCTTTTTCCAGATTGACTTTACTCTTTCTGTGGTTAGTCTTCCTTCCTGAAAATTTGCCTTGTAAAGATTAAATTCTGCCTTGTAAAGATTAAATTCTGCCTTCTTATCTCGTCGGTGCAAGGAGTCTTCCTTTTGGTTTAGTTTGGTTTGGCTTGGCTTGGCATGGCTTGGTTTATTTCCTGCAACAGAAAGAAGAACACAGAAGTTAGTATTGGAGGAACACACTGTTATATTAGGGCCCAGCACCATGTTGGGCAGATGCCGTGTTAAATCTGGCAAAGTCCCATATGAGTGGAACACATCATTCCTGTTTTTTTGTTGTTATGGGGTGACAACTCTCTCAAACTGCTTTCTGCTAACGTTTGATGTCATGATGAAGGCTGGTGCAGTTGTCAGAATGATGGCTTAGGCCCACGTAGAAGCTGGTGCCAGGAGTCTCAACCAGGGCAAGGAGTTCTCTGGTAATGAAAGCTAGTATTCTATATTGAACAAATCTGGTAAAAATTTTGAAAAGACAGGGTGCCATGAGTAGAAGGATAATAAACATTATTAATTGTCCCAATAAAGGAAGGATGTGGGGTGACCAGGGTCCCCATGATAGCCAGTGGGAAAACTGGGAAAACTGGGAATCCTGTAGTTTCTGTCATTTTTTTCTATGTACTCTCTGATACGTTTTACCTTGTCCATGATGATGATGATTCCTGACTGATTGACAAAAAACCCCAGCATTTTTCTCCCAGCATGGCATAGGTTCCCCCTTTTTCTGCTGCTGCTGTGGTTATCTAGGGTTCAGCAGTTTTGAAGGGGTACTGCTGCTGAGCTACTGATCTGGGTCTGAAGTGTTTATATTGAGTCTGCCACCTCAGCTAGTTATTGGGTAAAATTGGTTGAGAGATTTTGGTAGTGGTATCAAGAGATCATAAGGTTGCCCCATCCCAGGTTCTACCTGTACAAAGAAAAACCCCCTACTATAAGGAGTAGCGGAATGTGAGCTTCCCTTGCAGGTTCTGTAGTGTGGCTACAAGGGGGCACTGTTAGTTTTATTGGTTTAGGATTGTTGTATTCGTCCCTGAATGACTAAGGAGACATGTGAGCTGAGAAATCCTGTCGTGAAGGAGCTGAACCAAGAGCTCAGAAGTCACATGGGTGCCCGGGCATATGAAGAAGGAACCTGATGGGGGACAGGTGGGCTTGTTGTGGGCTAGGAGGAAGAATACAAGTAGAGCAGTTAGTCCAGTGTCCCACTTGAGGGCCAGAAGAGATATTGTGGTTGAGGCAAGCAAAAGGGATGGAGGTGAGGAACGGAGAGAGTGGTAGTGGACCTATAGGTTTGGAGTTGTTGTTTGAAGTTAGATTGAGGGAAAGCCATGTGATTGGTTGGGCCATGTATAGATTTTGATTGAATGAGAGGCAGAGCCAGCATTGGGTTCAGTTTATGTGGTTAAAAGACTGTATAAGAGAAAATGTTTCATTAAGCTCAGGGATAGTGGAGGAGTGTTGTGAAGAGGATCGAGGTGGAGGTAAGGTAAAAGTGAGACTGCTGAGAATAGATAACTGTTTTGGTTTGGAGACCTTTTTTATATTTATGCTAAGTTCTGGATCTATTCAACCCTGTAGAGTCTGATACCCCAGGTTTGGCCCCCTTATCTAAGAAGGGTCTGAAAGTTGTTTGATTGTAAAGGTAATGGGGTTACAGGAACCCAGGGTATTACAGGTTGGGAGAGAGGGTCAAAAAACGTTGAGCTAGGGGTCCTGTTGTACCCAGGAGATGGTAGAACATGGTCCCCTGAGACCAATAGTCTTGTAGCTACATGAATGGCAATAGTAGTGGTAGGGAGCAGATCAAGAGGTTTTTTGTTGGTGAGGGCAGAAGTAAACTCTGGTCTGGTGGAATTTTGTATCTATTTCTTCCCAAAGGTGTCTGCAATAAGGCCAAGGCCCCCAACTGTCATTTCCTAAGGGCCAAACTCGACATAGATCAGTTATAATTTGAAACTCAGCAGAACAGGAGCCAACCCAAAGGATCTCTTGAATTTGGGCATTGTCTCTAGGTATTTCGAAGGTGAAAGGGAGGGATTGTGAGGGGCTGTGCAAGGAAGTTAAGGAGGGGAAGATAGAAGGTTTAGCACCTTTAAAATAATGATGGTTGTTGTCTTAGACAGTAGAGAGTGCTCAAGCCTAAAATCATAGTAGGGAATAAAAGAACTCTAGTCAGTTTGGTATCCATAGGGGAAGCAGTCCAAAGTGCAACAGCAGATATTAAGAACAGTGATAGAAAAACAGAACAGAACATTGAGACTTAGGAACATGTGAGGTAAAGACAAGTGGGAGACAGAGGTATGATGACAACTTTTTTTGTTTGTTTGTTTTGTTTTGTCTTTTTGAGACAGGGTCTCTCTATGCAGTTCAGGTTGGTCTTGAGCTCACTTTGTAGCCCAGGCTGGTGGCAAACTTGCAATGTTCCTACTGCCTCAGCCTCCTGAGTGCAGGAATTACAGGTATGTACCACTACACCTGGCTAATGATGACCACTTTGGGAAAGGGAGTTTGGGGTAAGGAGCAACAGGGCAATGTTTAGCCTGGGTGATTTGAATCTAAGATGAAAGGCTGGTGATCTTGACCACTGTTTGTGTCATGAGAATCACCAGATGAGGTCCCATCCACTTCAATTGTAGTCCTATGGGCTTAGAGGATTCAAGATATAGTAGGTTCCCAGAAGTTATAAGAGGGTCTGGTTTTGGATTATCTGTTGGTTATTTGAAATGAAGATCAGCATGTTGTCACAAAAGGTGTCTAAGAAAAGAGAGGGTTGGGATATAGTCAGTGATAGGGGGAAGGTTTTGTGAGGTAGGAAAGTTGTGAATCAGGAAAAGTCTACCATACATGAACTCAATGGGACTTAGGAAAGTGAGTGCTCAAAGAAATGTCATGAGTTGGGTTGGGGCTAAGGGAAGGAGTTGAGGCCATGGTAGGTGTAGTCCTAAGATAAGTTTTGTGACATGAGTTTTTAGAAGACCATTTGTCTTTTTTACTTTTCCTGAGGTGATAGGGTATGTGTAAATGTCAAGTGATGTTTAGACTTGAGGATAACAGTTGAGTAATCTGTGAGATAATACCCAGTTTGTGTTCTGATTGAACAACTTGAGGTAAGCCAACTTGGGGGATAATCTCTTATACAAGAATTTTAGAGACTGTGTCTCCAGTCTCTTGGTCAGTGCGAAAGGCTTCCATCCATTCTGAGAAAGTGCAGACAAAGGTAAGAAGATGTTTGTAGTTCTTCTGACAAGACACGTGTGTAAAATCTATCTGCCAGTATACACCTGGAGTGTGCCCATGAAGTTGGTGGGTTGGGAAAGAAGGGGGAGAGAAGTGTCCTTGAGGAGAGGTCTTAGCACAGAGATGACAATTTTGGGTGGCCTAGTGAATAATTGTTTTTAGGGAGGGATACAAGGTGATTGAAGCTAGGAGTTTATATAGGGCATGGGTGCCAACATGAAAGCAGTTAGGTAGGTTCGTGATGATATTTAAGTCCTGTTGACCTGGAAGGAGAAGTTTTGATCCTTTGAAAATCCATCCCTCAGTGTTTTGGCTATACGTAGGTTTGTTGAATAATTGTAGTTGCTGGGGTGAGTATTGAGGTGAGGGTAGGGTGTTTGGGACAAGGGGGAGAAGATCAAAAGGATATGGCTGTTGTGCAGCTAATTTGGCCTGTGCATCAGTGAAAGTGTTGCCTTGAGAAATGGGATCTGATGGTGTTTGGTGTCCCCTGCAATAAATGACTGTTGCCTGTTTTGGGAGCTCTGCCACCTCTAGTAGCTTGAGGATGAAGGGTGCATTGGTGATGGGGGTCTCTTGAGTACTGATTAGGCCCCTCTCCTGCCAGATGGCAGCATGGGAATGAAGGTAGCTGAATGTGTATTTTGAGTCGATGTAGATATTTATGATTTTGTCTTTGGTCAGTGTGAGGGCCCATGTAATGGTGAAAAGTTTTGCTTTTCGTGAAGATGTCCCAGGTGGCAGTGGACTTGCCTCTATTATCTTTGAGCCATTGCCTATAGCATATCCTGCCCTTTTCTGAGTGTCTATGTTGGTTGAGCTGCCATCTATGAACCATGTGTCAGAGGCTCTAGGGAGAAGAGTGCTGTTAATGTGAGGGTAGGCAGTACGGGCCATCTGTAACATCTCAATGCAATTGTGGTGAGGGATCTCATCAGAGGTGGGAAGAAAGGTGACTGGGTTGAGGGAACTGTTGGTGGAGATGGTGATTGAAGTGTCTTCTGTGAGTATTAAATGAACCTGTTGTAGGCAAGAGGAAGTCATTAGGGCAGGGTGTGTTTTGTGTGAAATGGGCTCATTAAGGTGATGAGTGAGTGGACTGTGACTGATTGTCCTAAGGTGAACTTTTTTGCCTCTTGTATTAATGTGACTGCTGAAGCAAGAGCCCAAAGACATGGGTCCAGCCATGTAATGTGTGGTCTAATTGCTTTAAAAGATATGCTACTTCTTGGAAGGAAGGCCCCCTTCTGTGTCCTAGAACTCCCACAGCATTATGAACCTGAGAGGTGGTATATAGAACAAAGGGTTGAGCTGGGTTTGGGAGAGTGAGAGTCGTAGTCCTTAAAAGGGCTTCTTTCAATTTATAGAATGAAGAGTATGTAGAAGTGGTAGAGTCAAGAGGCTCTGACAGGGAAACTTTGGACACTTCATAGAGAGGTTGGGCAAAAGATGCAAAGTTAGGGATCCAAAGGTGAAAGAAGTTAGCTAGACCAAGAAAGGACAGAATTTGTTGTTTTGTAGTTGGCACCTGGCAGTCATGGAGGAGGGCCTTGTGGTCAGCAGTTATCAAACGAGTGGTGAGAGTGAGGGTGAGCCTGAGATATTTGACCTTTGTTGGGGCTATCTGGGCTTTGGTGGGGGACACCCGATATCCACAACCTGAGAGAAACTTGAGGAGGTTAGCCCAATCTTGTATGGTCAGGGCATGGGATGGGGAACAGAAGGAGATCATTCACATATTGAAGGATACTGCTGGCTTTGAGGTTGAGAGTTGCAAGGCTGGTGGTGAGGGCTTGACTAGAGAAGTGAGGGCTATCTCTGAACCCCTGAGGTTAGACTGTCTATGTAAGCTGTAAACACTGGTGAGTGTCTGGGTCTGTCTATAAGAAAGTGAACAGGTCTTGACAATCAGGGTGTAAAGGGATAGTGAAAAAAAACATCTTTAACATCTTAGACAGTATAGTGAGGAGTGGATGGGGAAATATGGGAGACCATAGTGTAAGGATTTGGCAACACTGAGTGAATCAGTGTTACCTCATTGTTGATAGCCCTGAGATCTTGAATCAAGTGGTAGGAGCCATTGGGTTTGAACACAGGAAGAACAGGGGTATTGTAGGGCAAATGTGTAATCCTAAGGAAGCCATTGGTTAATAGGTGTTGGATTACAGGTTCGAGTCCCTGTTGATATTTGGGAGCTATTGGATATTGGGGTATGCAAGGAAAACTGAAGGATCTTCAAGGCAAATTAGCACAAGGGCAGTGTGGGTGGCATGAGTAGTGCTGGAGGTGTCCCAGACTATAGGATCAACAAGGGAGGAAGGGAGAGGGAAAATGGATCTGGTGATGCATGGTGGTTGAGTTTGAAGGACAAGAGCCATGGAGAGAGACAAAGTGAAAAAAAAGTTGAGTTTTTGAAGGAGGACTCTGCCCAGGAGAAGTGTAGGGCAGTTTAGGGTAACAAAGAATTTATGGACAAAGAAAAGTCTTTGGAATCAGCAGGGGATGCATCCTGTCTAGAGAGGTTGCATAGGTTGGCTGTCAACTCCCACAGCTGAGACCATAAATTGTGTACAGCAGCCTGAAAACTCAAGAAGAACACTATAGATGGCCTCCATGTTGACAAGGAAGGAGAGTGTTTTATCTGACATATTCAGTGAGCCTCAGGGTTCTAAGAAAGATACCTTGATGGGGGATGAAGACTTCAGGCACCATTAATCCTCTTCAGTGGTATAACTGATCTGATCAGCTAGCAATGAGTCCAGTGGTGGCGATGAGATCTCCTGTGAGGGTAGAGAGTTTGATGACTTACCTGCTTTCTGGCGGACAGGGCAGTTGTACTTCCAGTGGCCCAAAAGATTGCAGACGGGATAAGGCCCTGATTGTGGCCATGGGTTGGGGTAGGCTTGCGCCCAGTGTCCTCTTTGCTGTACTTAAATCATGGTCAAGGGGAGGTGCTTAGGTGGCACCATTTTGTTTTGTTTTAATTTTACTGGAAACCGCAAGTGCCACAGTCAAACACTGGCATTTAAGTTTAGTATGTTGTTGCTTATCTTGCTTTTGTTATTCCTCTTTATTGTTGAAGACATAGAAGGCCATATTAAAGAGGTCTCCCTGTGGGGTCTGAGGGCAAAGATCTGACTTTTTTAACTTAGCACAGATGTCAGGGGTAGATTGAGAAACGAAATGGGAGTTGATGAAGACCATTCCCACAGGGGATTGGGGAATAACATTAGTGTATTTGGTTAGGGGAAAAAAAATTCAGCAGGGTTTTCATCAGTACATTGGATTTGTTCATGAAGTTTTTGGTAATTTGTTTATGAGAAATTTTATTTAGGCCCACAATAATGCAATCAATCATTATATTCATATGTTGTGAGCCCTGATTTCCCTGATAATCCCATTGTGGGTCTGCATTTGGTACTGCAGTGGCCCCAGCAGGATGATCAGGGTTAGTTTGGTGCCTGTGGTCAGTCTTGGCTTGGGCAGCTTCCCATGGTTGAGTTTTTTCTTTGGAGGGGCAAGGGTGAATGTAAGACTGGTACAGAGATCTTTGTAAAGTAGGTCATAGGAATTAATCACCAATTGAAGGTCTTTTATATAGTTGTAAGGATCTGTGAAGAAGGAGCCTCATTCATGTGAGATTTGGGATAGGTCAGAAAGAGAAAAAGGGACATGAACATGAACCAGCCCTTCGGGGTCAGCCATCTTGTGGAGAGGAAGGAGGGGCTTGGGTTGAAGAAATGGTGACTGGTTAGAAAATGACGATGATTGGTGAGAAGATGGTGAGAGGTAGGAGGAGTGAGATGGCAGTTGGTTAGAAGATGGTGGTTGGTGAGAAGATGGTGGGAAGTGGGAGGAGTGAGACTGGGTGTGGTGTGCTAAAGGAGAAAATGGCAGTGGAGAATGTAGTGTTGGAGGGGTAGAGGAAGAGGGAGTGGTGAGAGGTGCGGGGTAAGAGGCAGAGGAGGTAGGGTGAGGTCAGTTGATTAAGGAGGTTCCTGTGGGTATGGGATGGTAAAAGCAGAAGGGACATTGTCAAGAGGATCAGTGGGTGTATTAAGTAAGGGACTTGGTGATGTGGAGCAGGCCAGGAGTATTTGTGCCACCCTGCACACTTGAATGAGGAAAGGATATGCTCTGAAAGAGAAAAAGTTTGTACATAAGGGATTTCTGACCATTTGTCATTGCCGTAGTAAAAGTTGTCTAATCATGAAGGACATTGAAATTGAAAGTGCCCTCTTCTGGCCAGTGGTTGTCATTATCTAGTTTGTATTGGATCTAAGCCATCTGGCAGTAAAAGATTAGCCGTTTTGGTTTGGTGGTCTCCCAGAGACCTAGAGTGTTTAAATTTTTTGAGAGATACCAGAGTGGAGTGTATTTTTGGGGTTAAGAAGAAATATTTCCCACAGCGACCAAATTGAAGGTGAGCCAAAGGCAGAAGCCAGTCAAAGAGGATTGTCACCCTTATTGGTGTGTGACAGAGGGAGAGTGGTACTTATCAGTTCCCATTGGTTGTCACCTAATGGACAGAGGGGCATCCTAGAGGACATGAGGTAGTCCTGACTTGGGTGCATGATTTTAGGAGAGAGAGAGGCTGGGCGTGGTGGCACACACCTTTAATTCCAGTACTCGGGAGGCTGAGGTAGAAGGAGTGTTGTGAGTTCAAGACCGGCTTGGGCTACAACGTGAGTACAAGGGCAGCCTGAGCTACATAGTACAACTTTGCCTCAAAAAACTAGGGCTGGGAGTTTGGCTCAGTGGCTTAAGTGCCTGTCTGGCAGGGGCAAGGCTGTGAGTTCGACCCCCGGTGCCACCAGAAAAATAAAAATTAAAAAAATTAAAAATTAAAAAAAATTAAGAGGGGAAAGAGGGAGAGAGAGAAAGAGAAAGGCAGGAGCTCCTAGAATGAGGATTGGCTCACCTGTGGGAGACCAAGTGGACTGGTGTTGGATAGAGCCTGTCAGTGGCGAAGTCAGAGATGAGAGAAAGAGCAATGGTGGCTCATTGGCAGGAGGAGCTCAAATGGGGTAGCCCCCCATTAGCTGCATGCTCCAACCAATCTGACTCACAGCACCAAAATGTTAGGTTTTTTGTGCAGTTGGGAGACACGGACAGAGGTAAGAAACAGCCTTTATTGTCAGTGCAGGGAGACTGTAGGAGATTGTGAGGACCCTCGAACAGGGAAAGCTGGGGAGTGGCTTTTATTGAGTTTGGGCTAGGAATGGAGACTGGGTCATGGTGTCAGGAGAGGATTCAAGAATCTTTGGTGCATGTGTGAAAGAAGAGCAGGAAGTTTATTTTGGGCTTGGAAGAAGAATATGGAAGTTAGTACTGGAGGGACACACTGTTGTTTTAGGGCCCAGTGCCTTGTTGGGCAGACACCATGTTAAGTCTGACAGAGTCCCATATGAGCAGGACCCATCAGTATGGACCTCCAAAGAATATAAGGGAAATATTATAGCTCCCAACTTGCTAGATGTCCAAAATACCAAGATCTTGTTCTCTAAAATAAAGTAATGAATTCTAGGAACAACAGAGGGTTAGAGTAGGTAGAATTTATTGATAAAAAGATAACTTCTGTCTAGAAAGATAGGAAGCATAGAAAGTGAGTTACAGCCTGGCGTGGTGGCACACACCTTTAATCCCGGTACTGGGGAGGCTGAGGGAGGAGGAGCATTGTGAGTTCAAGGCCAACTTGAGCTACAACGTGAGCACAAGGTTGGCCTGAGCTACATAGTGCGACCCTGCCTCAAAAAACTAGGGCTGGGAGTTTGGCTCAGCAGCTTAAGTGCCTGTCTGGCAAGTGCGAGGCTGTGAGTTTGCTCCCCGGTGCCACAAAAAAAAAAAAAAAAAAAAAAAAGAAAGAAAAGAAACTGAGTTGCCTGCCAACACCACTTCTCATGGTTGTTTTGTTGAGCAAAGACACAAAGTGGAACAGATTTAAGGCGGGGCAAATCTATTGTCAACTGATACAATTACATGTAGCCAGGTGTGGTGGCTCATGCCTGCAATCCCAGCACTTGGGAAGCTGAGGCAGGAGGATCACTGCGAGTTCGAGGATAGCAAGGGCTACAAAGTGAATTCAAGCCCAGCCTGAACTGCATAATGAAACCCTGTCTCAAAAAGACAAAAAAAAGAAAAAAAAAAGAAAGAAAGATTGCATGCATAGTTGCTTAGGTAATATTCATCCAATGGGAAGGCAGGTATGAGGTGGGACAAAACTAAGGTCAACCAATAAGATTACAACAAATATAGTTGCTTAGGTAATATTGATTAAATGGGGATCAAATGGAGAAGCAAGTTATGTAGTTAGACTGCATGATATGGACAGAGACTTTCCTGGAAGGGGTAAGTTAAGGAGGTTTTGTTCTTCTACCCAAGGTGATCGATTACTATTTAGAATATTAATCACTGCTGTTCATCCCTAGGAGAATTACATGGGAGTAATCATTCCTTTTTGTCCTGAGGCCTGACCTTCAATAAGTGTGCCTTCACTCACAGTTGTGTTCTGCGCTGACCTCTGAGGGCCCAGCCCTGTCTGACTGCATATAATATTTCTAAATAACTTATCTATCTATAATAATAGACATTAATTGATCCATTATTATGTAATATGTGTTTCTTTTTTATACAATAAGGGAAAAGACCACATAGGAATCATACCCTCAGTCTTTATCTGTGCTAAAGAGCAATTTCCAAAAATGAAATCTCAATACTTACAGAAATATAAAATGAATATGTGTCAAGGATTTTATTTAATTCATTAATTAGTGATAGTGATATAGGAGAAATATAGCTTCCAATCTGCTAGATGTCAGATGTGCCAATTTTGTGTCCCCTGAAATGGATAAAAGAATTCCAAAAGACAAAAAGTGTTAAGGGTAAGAGTCATTGAGAGACAGCACCTGAGAGTCAAGAGGGGCCTCAGAAGTTACCATTGAGGTCCTTTGTCAAGGTAATTTATTCAGTAAAATTTAATGGGGACAACATGGGTCAAACTATAATCAACCTATAGGATTACAAGTTTAGCTGCTTAGCTAATATTGATTCAATAGGAAAGTAGATCCCAGAGCAAGGGTACATGCAAAAAACAAAGGCATTTTTGGGAAGGGATGGATCTGGATGTTCCGATCACCCACCTGGATGGCTGATTTGGATCTCCAGGACAGGATGGTGCTAATTATAGCATAATTCCAACCTACTGTTTATCCCTTAGGGAGATGTGTTGGTCTTTATCTTTGTAGCCATTGCATCTTTATGTTGAGGTCTAGTCTTCAAATGTACCTACAGCCACAATTCTGATGCTTTTTTTTCCTGCTGATGTCCTCGAGAGCCCAATCTCTCATTGACTGTATGTTAATTTCTGTCCAACTTACTTGCCCTTAATAACAGTTCTAGTAAGATGTTAAAACTAGGCTAAAGAACATCTAGAGAATAATTAATGTCGGTAATCAGGAATGATGAAATAATTTTGTAATATATGTAGGACTGTGAGACATCTTCTCTGTGAGAAGTAACAAAGATTCATTCTTTGACCAAAATTTGTCAGTTTTTCTTAGCTTCTCTTTTCAGCTAAGCTCAACCCTGTTGGGCTGGCATCAGTTTTAACAAAAATTCTAGTCTGCCTTCAATAAGACTCTCATCAAGTCTGTTTAGTTGGAATCTTCTCTTACCTCTGACATTTCTTCTTAGCAATGTTCCATCAGCTTCAACCCAGCTCCTTGGTTATTCTGGGGGCCCAAAAAATATGTTCCTAAGTTTCCCATTATGGAAAGAAGACGCCTGAACAGGGAGGGTTTCCTTTGGTTCATAGTTTTGGAGGTTTCAATCTATGATCAATTGGTCCCACTGCTTTTGGGTCTGCAGTGAGACTGTGCATCACGGTGTGAACCCGTGGTAAGGTAAAAACAGTCAGTTAATGGGCAGGACAGGAAAGAAAGAGAGAAGAGGCCAAGGTCTCACAATCTTCTTCAATTCCCATTGAGTTAAAGCCCTTATTAATTATTACTTCTTGAAGTTTAATTACTTTCTAAAAGTACTAAGCTGGGAAAAAAGCTTTTAGGGAGACAGTCACACCCAAACCTTTCTCTGTGAGTCAGCATGATTCGGGGACTGCAGAGGGAGAGAACCAGGCCTCACCCTCACCTGGGAGGTGATCCCCTTCTGGAAACCAGCGCCATGCGTGGGCTGCTGCCAGAATGGGGGCAGTCACACCCAAGCTTCTCTCTGTGAGTCACCGCCATTCAAGGACTGTGGAGGGAGAGAACCAGACCTCACCAGGAAGTGATCCTGGCAGGGAAACCATATAATTTTCATTGTTTTGTTGGGTTGGGTTTTATTCTTTTTTGTTTTGTTTGTTTATGTTAAATCTGATAGCATGAGCAGTTATTTGAGAGTTCACAAGACATGTTACAGTAGTCATTTTGGATTTACTATTTGCTTGTTTTGAAGCCCTTTATTGCATTCATTGTTTTGTTTTTATTGTTTCTACTCTATTCTGTTCTGTTTGATTTTTACTATGTCTGAAGATGTCTGTAGTTATTCTGAAGACAACAAAAGGCATTATGATAACTATTGTTGTTTTCATAAGGCTTTGAAGTCCTGTATCACTTATACTGGTTTATTTTGATTGGTTTTATTCTGTTTTATTTTCCTTGGATTTATCCTCTTTATTTTATTTATTTTTGTGGCACCAGGGATCAAACTGACAATCTCATACCTGCCAGACAGGTGCTTAAGCCACTGAGCCAAACTCCTGGCCCTAGTTTTTTCAAGCAGGGTCACACTATGTAGCTCAGACTGGCCTTGTGCTCGTGTTGTTGCCCAAGCCAGCCTCGAACTCACAATGCTCCTCCTACCTCAGCTTCCCAAGTGCTGAAATTAAAGGCATGCACCACCACGCTCAGCTCATCCTCTTTAAAAAACATAGATAAATAAATAAAGAAGTTTTTATACATAGAAAAATTTCAAATTCAAACCTGAATAGAAAACAGTACACCAAATTATGGTACTTTCATGTGCTTAATATTTTTATCTAAAGGAATGTGGCAGAACCAGTTTCTCTCTGATCTTCTACTCATTCCATAGTTCTCACTTTTTTCCCCTTCTGAAGTATATGAAGGTCTTTTCATGAATTTCTTTTATCTGATTAAAAGCAGTTCTTACAGTATAATGCAATTGCCATGAACTATTTTTTTGGAATTCCAACTAAAGAAGATTAATTCATTTCACAAGCAAGAAGACCAAATGACAACATTTGTCTCATCCAGAGAGACTTCACGTAACATCTCACCTGTTCTCCCGAGGGATTCTATCTCACAGAATTTCTTTGCATAACAAGAGAGTCTCATTTTTTTTTTTTTTTTTTTTGTACTGGGAGTTAGAATTTACAAACTTGAACCTGCCAGGAAGGTTTTTACGCCACTTAGCTAAATCCCTGGCCCTATTTTTCGAGACAGGGTCTCACTGTGCAGTTCAGACTGGCCTTGAACTCACTTTGTAGGCCAGACTGGTCTTGAATTCACAATGATCCTCCTTCCTCAGCCTCCTGAGTGCTGGGATTAAAAGTGTGCACCACCACGCCCAGCAAGTCAGTTGTTTTTCATACATATACCACCCTCTCTAGTTCTATCCTGTCGTCATCTCCCTGAAAAGTGTCATGCCCCTGTTTTTTTTTGTTTGTTTGTTTTCTGTTTTGTTTTTGTAGCCTAGTGACCACTTTCAGGTAAGTGTTCTTTTCCTCAATTCAAAAGGAAATCTCAAATGGTCAAAATATTCCCTTGATGCCAGCAGTTCCAGGTTTTGTATGTCAGTAACTTTTAACTATCTGTGATACAAGGTACATGTAACTTGCTTCAGTGACCACAAAAGTTAAAACTGAGGCAAATCACAGGCAAGCACTTTAATTGGAAAGAAAGAGAAAATGGGAAGAAACATCAGTTTGAGAAGTTGAAGGGGTTATGGCTCTGACAAAGATCAGATTGGTCCATTAATAAGAGAGGTCCTAGTTTTTAAGAGCGTATCTAGGGTGGACTAGGGTCAGGAAATTTCCTACTGGTTCATGAGTAAGGTATTTTTTGTGAGATCTCTCCCTCATGTTTCAGGGGATTTTTCTCTGATAGGATATGATTAAGAGTCATTCTCACATTTGGAGACATCCTGGTGTCCCTTCTGCATCTGGTCCTGCTAAGAGTAGGAGTGTAAGGAAAGGATGAATGTCAAACATGGTTAACAAGGGAGGGTAGGGAAAGGAATGACTTGCCCTTTAATGGGTAGTAAGTCATGGATTAAGACCAGCCTGAGAATCCCTCTGTCTCTGATTCTCAAGTTAGCTTCTATTCTATTTCATTACTAGGATATTATGTAAACTTTGACCATCTGGCCTTTCGTCAAGTTTTATGCTTTGAGAGACTCCACTTTATATTCATGCAATAAATTTGTACACCTTTTCTTCTGTTAATCTGTCTACTGTCATTTTATTCTAAAGACTGAAATTATTGAAACTTTAGAGTGTAGAAGGAAAATTTGAACTCTCTTACATTAAAAACCCCACTTTTCTGTGTGGTATTAATTATTGGACCCTGTGGTTTACTGATGTCTCTTTCCTCTATTTCATATTTCTTGAATAAAATCATTTTTATCTTATTACCTACCATCCAGCTCTGATTTTCTTTGACAGAAATGAAAATCATATTTTGTGTTTCCATTAGACAAAAAAAGCCTTTGCTT
The DNA here is from genome assembly GCA_004363535.1 of Dasyprocta punctata. NCBI lineage: Eukaryota > Metazoa > Chordata > Mammalia > Rodentia > Dasyproctidae > Dasyprocta > Dasyprocta punctata. The sequence continues at coordinate 44,399 of RJWM01003133.1, forward strand.
TACTATTAGTTTTATGCAGCTTGGAAGATTATACGCTTGGAAAATGTGATGCAAAGAGATAAGTCATGTAGATTTAGACCACCCTGAAAAGTCAGCAAGAGTATGACCTTCATGCCATTGGTAGAATATCTAGTATTCATTATGTGTTGACTTGGTTAATGAATTTTTTTCCATGATTCTGGTTGCAAACATGCAATCAAGAAAATAATTAAGTTCAGGAACTAAGGTGCCACTTTATACTTACTTTCAAAGCCTTCTCAGTTTTTCCTTACACCGGATCCTAGAACACTGATCATAGTGAAAGTTTGCTAGTCATCTGCACTTCTCATTCTAACGTGGTAGCTGTTTTTTTTAATCCATTACTCTTTTTAAACCCATCTGAAAGAGTATAATACTTTACATTGAAGCTAAGTTGAATGACATGAATTATTCACTTTGTGTGAAATCAGTAGCACATATTGTTAAAATTTAACATGCAGTTCACCCAGAATTGCTTCAGAATTCTAATGTTTCAGAGATATTGCTTGTAAAAAGAAGTCTCCATTATGTATTATAAAATGATTACTATCTATTTTAGATAGAATCATGGCCCCTAAATATATCTATGTTGTAACCCTGATATCTGTAAATATGCTCTCTACAGAGGAATTAGGGTCATAGATGAAATTAAAATAGCTAATCCATTGTCTTTAAAATGTTAAGATTATCTGAGCAGTGCAAGTGGGTCTAATGTAATCACAAAGATTGTTTAAAGTAAAAGAGGGAAGCTGGACATGGTGCCACAGGACTCTAATCTGAACATTCTGAAGACTAAGGCAAGAAGTTCTTGAGTTCAAGCACAGCTTGGGCAACTTTCTGATTAGTGAGATTCCCTGTCTCAAAATAAAAAAAAAGTAATAATAGCAATGGATTTGAGGAATATTACAATGCAAAGTTAAATCTCTAAACTGAGAGAGAGAGAGAGAGAGAGAGAGAGAGAGAGAGAGAGAGAATAAGAGAGAGAGAGAAAGAGAGAGGGAGAAAGAGAAAAAGAGAGAGAGAATCAGTGAGATTCCCCTCAAAGAATGGACTGAAAGGTGCAATGTGCTGATTTTGAAGATGACAGAAGAGACACCAGCTAAGGAATGTGGGTGGCTTCTAGAAAATGAAAAGAGAAGCAAAGGTATTCACCCTTCATATCTTTCCAAAGAGATCGCACCCTTGCTGACAACTTGATTTTTTCCCCAGTGAGATGCACACCGGTCTTTTATGGAGCTCAGAAAATGAAATTCCAAACTACAGCACTTTGGCATACTGAGTACCTTGAAATAAAAGACACTGTAAAGCCTCAGAACAAAAGTTTCTCTCTGAACTTCTCCTGCCCTCCTCTCTCCCTTTTTTTCACCTCTGAAATCTGTCATAGGAATCAACATTCTTCTTTCTCATGGTAGTTCAGAGAAACTAGAATTCTCTTACACAAAGCAAGCAATGAAACACAGAAAGGTTGCTCACTATCTTGTCTCATCCTTTTTGTAGCTCTTCATTCCAGAAGGATCCTGCCCTGTGTAAAGAGGAAGAAACACTGTAGAAAGAGGTTAAGAAGAATCTGGACAGACACAACTGTGTTCTTAGCCTCAGTTTACTATATCAAGTCATGTTCTTCTATCAAATCACATGTTTAAATGGCTGTCAATTCTTCATTAAACCTAAGGCTAAAAATAAATTTTCCTGGGTCATTGAGTCTTCATCTCCCAAGGGATCCGTGCCACATAAAATTTTGATTAAATGCATTTCCTATGTATTTATTTTAGAAACCGTCTTTTGTTATAGGAATGCTGTGCATGACACTTAGGATGAGTGAGAAAAGGTATTACACATTTCCTCCAACTTTCAAACAACAGATCTTTCATATAATAAATCTATATTTTTTAACTACTAATTTCATGGTAACTTGCAATACCAGTAGTAGGAAACTAATATGCTGTCCCATAGGAAGATAATCAAAGGTAGTTGGATATGAAACACCCTCAGACTATTGGATCTAGTCTAGGAAAAGTGTAGCAAGGCTTGAGAAAATCAGTTATGATCATTGCTCTCCCAACTTGTCCATAAGTACAAAATATAAGGGAAAGTCCAATGGCAGTTGGAAAAAGGGGGATGCTATAATTTTTTAAAAATGTAAAATGATCTCTTTCAGGCAACTGTAAAATGAAGGTAGTATTATTAATTAATGTGGAACAAAAATATTAGAACCTCCTTGTACAGCTCTTGGTAATAAGAAATATTTAGAGGAAATTAGCAAATAAATGTGAGGATGATATTGCTGAGCTATATATAATCCATTAAGCATTGAGTGAGCCAGAAATCAAAGGGACCATTTGTTACACAAAATTAAAATTATTGTATCTGCATCGGACAAAATTTTGCAATTTGACAAGATACTTCACTAAGTTGGGAACTCCCAGTAACCATATAAACTGTATTTTCCTCCACTCCTCAGAGTCCTTAGGAACTTTTGCATCTGGATGATAAAGATATCACCCAAATATTTGCTTCATGTCCAATATTTTTTTTTTATTCTAAAGAAGCAAAACAGAAGAAAAGGTAGAAGTAGTACAGAATTTTAGGAAAAAAATACCTAAGAAATCAATACTAGTCAATATATTACATATTGTTATCTTAGAAGTAGTTGTTCAAGTTATGAGATCTAGGCACAAAAAATGATCAGACAATCAAACAATGACAACAAAAACTATCCTTTCTGATGAACTGAGAATCAGTAGTAGTTATCTATCTTGCACATTGATGCATATATACAGTTATATATGTATATCTACAAACATATAATCTTTTCCTTTCTTCCATCTCTCCTTTCCCCTACCCTAGCTGTTCTTTAATTTTGAGCACTTTCTTTCCCTTTCCTTATTACAATATCTATTATACATTTTGGATCTTATTACTCTTTCAGTTTTTTTAATTGTTATTTATTTTTTACACTAGGGAAACAATAGGATATTTACAAACATGAGTCTGATTTATTTCACTTATGAGTATAGTCTCAAGTTGCCTCCATTTACCTATAAAAGCCACAAGATCATCCTTTTTATAGCTGAGTAATATTCCATCATATAAAAATACCACATCTTTTTCATCCATTTTATGCATAACAAAAAACTTCATCATTTGGAAAACATGTAAAATCGGATAGCTACATTAAAATCTTGACTTAGTAAATGGAAAAGAAGCAGTCATTTAACTAGCATCATAGTGTATGTGAGGGAAAATAGCTACTGTAAAAATAGAAAAGATTGTGAAAATATTTTTATTTCAAAGAAGAATATTTGATGACTTTTGTTTTGCTTTGTTTTCAAAGAGATAAAGAAGTCTAGGCTTTTTGAGTACTGGTATAGCTACAATCAAAAAGCAATTTAGGTATGCAAAACATACACTGGACTCTGCCCTCCAGCATTACTCAGAGAAATACTGATAAAATATGTTAAGTAACTATAAAATGTACATAAGAATGCTTGAAAATAAAGAAATGTAAACAGTCATGTCCCCAAGAACAAACAGTAATCTCATCATAGTGAGTTTATAGTGTGGTAAACTTCCTATATGGGAACCAGGAGCAAATGCTAACCTTTCAGGGTCTACAATCTGTATGTCTCTGCAGTGATGATAGTCAGTGATATGAAAGAATTACTTTGAAGCATCCTTCAAAATGAATGCAAAAGCTGAAAATACGCTCCTTCTCTGTAACTTGGCTCAGAATTTTTGACCATTAGTCCAGAATAAAGTCAAAATGAAGATGTATGAAACACATAATGGATGAAAACCAAATCAGTAACTGCAGCTTAGAATTCCAGGTCAGAGACGCATTTGTCTCAGAGGTGAGGTGTTTGATATGGATAAAACATAAACTATGAACCCTAATAAGTTAATCTAAATTCCAAGATGAAATTGGTGGAACTCAGAATTCAGAGAGGTGAAACCATCAGGCGGCCCCATAAAACTATAGTAATGCCTCCCCAATGTTGGAGACCAGTGATAAATATAGGTAAGATTACACAAAAAATGTGAAAGTGATCAGACGGTGATATTCAGTGAGTAGTGTAGAATGTTGAACCATTCAGTAGTTTACAGAAAACATAAATACCTGTGATGCTAGAAGTAATCAATAAATCTGAAAGGAATTTTAACATAATTTTATTTAAAATATTTGGAAAAATAAATAGAAGAGGTATCCAAAAAAATGTGAACAGAGGATGAGAGCTACCCGGAAATCTTAGAAATTTCTAAGATTTCTAAATTTCTAAGATGAGAAAATATAATCAGCGAAGTAAATCATTGATCAGATAGGGGAACTGTTACAGTGTTAAACAGCAAATTTGGCCAGCCAAAGTGATAAGTGATGAATTAGAAGATGGATGACAAAAATTTTCCCGAAAGGTAGCACAAAGACAATAATGTATGCAAACACAATGCATACATAAATACATGCATTCAAATGAACATAAAAAATGGGAAACTGAAGGACAGAAACCAACATGCTTCTAATAGGAAATCCAGAAAAAGGAAAAACTAAAATAAACCTAAAGAACGTAGGAAAGAAGAAGTATTTATTTTTAAACTTTAATTTTCATTAATCCATGCTTATAGTGCATAATAATTACACTTATCATAGGGAGCTGATAAATAAACATAACACATTTAATTCTTTTTTTAAATCTATTTCCCCTCCTCTTCCTCCTTTCTCCTTCCATCGCTTGGTCTCTGTTCCTTCTGCAAAAGATCTATTACCCTATTTCCTATTATTTATCTTTTATATTGTTTTTTATTTATTTATATTTTCAGTTTCTCATATAAGAGAAATCATGTAATATTTGAAGAGATGTTGGTGACAATGTTTTAAAAAGTAAAAGAGTATCTTCCCCATCATTGGATAATAAGTAGGATTTTTTGAAATGTTTTAAATAGTTACAAATAAATTTAAACTCATTATTAGCATACACAGGTTATATCTATCATTATAGATTATAAAAGAAACAACAAACAAAAACTTAAGCCTTCTTTTAAAATCAGTAAAGCTAAATAACACCGTATGTCTGGAAATAATCAAATAATGCCTAGGTAAAATGTCAGTGAAAGATAAAATTGAATTTCAAATGATATCACTGAAAGGGGACAAGAGGAAAATTTCATACTAAGAAAATAGCACAATGCAGATATAACAGCCATAATCTAGTATACATCTATATACATAGCCTTGAATCTATAAAGCAAAAACACTACAAAAATATGAGAATAACAACAAATTTATACGCATATTGGGAGAATTTACCCAGAAACTGATGGTGCAATAAGACACAAAATGAGTAAGAAAAGATCTAAATATGTGATTTACAATTGCAATTTGGCATAATCTAATTCTGGAGAAACACATTTTATTTAAGTATGTATGAATATTTACCAAAGATGATTACGTGCCACTCTGAGTTAGCAGAGTTCAACTTTACATGAACCTTATTTTGTAGCCATAGCATAATGTGATTATATCAGCAATGAAAACATACCTTTAATAAAGCATGTACTTAAAAAAAGGCATGTATTTAGATGTCAGATAGATAATCATATGAAGAGAAAATAATTAGTTCAACAGGAAATCATGGCAATTTCGAATCATTTCAATATTATTATAATATTAAAAACTATGTAATAAAGCCAAAACTATGAGAGAAATGTTTTGGCTTAAGTATGTTAATTAGAAGAGATGAATGGCTGAAAATGAATGAATTGATACTATATCAAGTTTTTGAGGGTACTTATGTCAAGCTCTGTGAAGTTCAAATTCTTTGACTGTAAAATCAGTTGGTGGATCATTTGATGAGTTAAAATCTATGCAAAAACAATCTAGACTCTAGAAATATCATAACTCTAAAAATATTGTGAGCAAATATATTTTACTTTGTAACAGATGCTAAAAATGTCCAAGTGACAAGAATAGATGTCATCTTCATTACAAAGAACCCTCAGAACCAAGTGGACAGTAATGGTCAGTAATTTGCCCATTTACATGACTGATTTGCTTTTCAGTTCTTTATTAAATATTAAAATCTCTGAGAGATCTCTAAGAATGTAAATTTGACATTCACAGGAATTTGTTAAGAATTTTGCAGAGAGATCTTGTGGCCAATTCACCCATGCTCTTTCAAGGTTAACACGTTCTCTACCTATAAAACAATACCAAAGTAAAAGAGAAGAGGAAGAAATGGCATGGGTATAATTTACAATACTAATTTATGTCTCACTACTTACATATATGTGTATAATTGTGTATGTGTGTGTGCACATACAGATATAGCTTCCTTTTCATATTTCTGATAACTCTAGTCTCTATTTATAATTATGTTATTTCATGAATGTTACACAGGTAGAACCATGTATTGTATCATTATGATAATGGATTTTTTTCACTTAGCATAATTTCCTTGAGGATCATAGTTGTGTCATATATCAACAATTTGTAACTTTTTATTGTAGACCAGTACTCGATGACATTATTGCTATTTGTCTATAAACTGATGTATTTTTAAATGAGCTTTTCCTTCATTTAAGTTTCACATACAGGGGAATATTCAGTGTAGACAATTGCACTGTGCAGTGTTAACTACAGTGGCTACTGAAAACTCATTGTTATATTTCCAAGACATTCTGGTCTCTAAGCCAGTATGATAAATTAAAAAAATATATATATGGAATGGAAAGGCCTATCAGTATTGGTTTGATATGTTAGTTAGATTCCTGCCCTTGTATCAAATACTGAAGATAATAAATTCATTTAAAAACATCTCTCTGACTCACAGTTTTTGAAGTTTCAGTTCAGGATCACATGACCCAGTTGCTTGGTGTCTGTGGCAGCTTATCATTGCAGAAGAACATTGTATAGCGTAACATTGATTCTTTTATGACCAGAGAGTAAAGGAGAAAACAAGATCCTGGGGTCCCATTATCTCCTTCCAGAGCATTTCCCCAGTGACAGAGACCTCCCACTAGAACCCAAATATAGAGATAGTCACCGCCCAGGAGCACAAAAGCACAGGGGCTGAAACTGTAACACGTAGGAGTTGGAGGATGGTCCCAATCCAAACCACAGAACTTTGATTTGAAAATATCCTGTCAAATCTTATATCTTAACCTCATATTTAAAATGCATTACTTTGGCTTTTAGGAACTTATTCTTTAATTGTTATGAGACGATTAACTCAGAAACACTGAAAGTAAAAATGAGTAGACAAGAACTTTATAAACATATAAGGCAGCAGGAGGTCAGGTGCACTGAATGGATGGAGAGAAATTGAAATGGGAGCTGAGGCTTTAATCTGGGCTCTATAGATAGGTTAGTTTCTGGACTGGAGGAAAAGTGACATTGAGCTTTATATAGGGGCTCTACGTATCGCTGAGTGTATCTCTCAATAGTGTCCTGCACAAGGTAAACAAATAAAGCTTTATTCTTTTATTCCTGTTATTATGACTAATAAAACAATTACGGAAGGATGGAATTCAGTGGACCTAGAGATGAGCATATTTCAGAACTGACACTATTATTTACAGAAAATAAAAATGTACATTTAGTTTGTCTTTTCCTGTTCCAAGAGTATGGAATTTCTACATAATCATGACTCAAATCCGGCACCAACATTCTACAAATTACAACATCCATTTTAACAGTAAGAACCTGAGAAATTATCTGTGCAACTTTTGCTCACCTAGCATTTAAACCTTATTATTGGCAATTTCTTGCATTCATTTTTGAAGTACCATCCAAATAAATAATTATAGCCAGATTTGGTGGTGCATGTGTAAAATTTCAGCACTCAGGAAGCTGAGGCAGAAGAATCATTGCAAGTTCGAGGCCAGCCTGGGCTACAAAATAAGTTCAAGTCCCGCCCAAATTGCATAGTGAAATACTGTCTCAAAAAGACAAAAACAAAACAAAACAAAGTAACCACAAATATCATCTTTCAATTCAGTCTCTTCATATTGTATGTTCTATGCTGCTATCAACCCTTAATCCCAAGTGGTATTTCTTGACTCTTGATCACTTTGCTATTTCCAGCAGAAAAATTGGATTTTTGCTAAAGAAAAACATGGGTTAGAGGCTTGAAGAAAATAGATAATTCCCATTCCACCAAGGTTTCAGAACCAGTGCCAAGTGACCATACTCAGAACTGTATGGAAGGTGGAATAGCAGTCTCAGGAGGGTGTGACTCTTGCATATCTGGTGTTGTCCTTATGTTTTCATCCTGAAATTAAAAATAGAAGAGAATAACATTTTGTTTGTAGTTCAGCATCTGTCCCCAAATATTACTTTTTTCATACATACAAGTATTACCTTACCCCCTTCCTTTTTTCCCCTTTTCTACTGTGTTTTCTAACTTATATGGCCACCATTATCATCTGCAGTACCTGATTCCTGTGGTGTGTTAGGAATCTAGGGAAGAGTGGCATCAGGAGACTTGCTCTTTCCTTCCTTTTCAGAAATATCCACTCATGGTGGGAGAGAGTATACACTAAAAGATCTATGGCAGAAACATAAGTGACTAAACTAAGTCAAATGAGTGTTATGCTCAAAGCACAAGAAGGCAAATAGCTGACTGAATTCTGTAACTGTTGGGGTGATTTTTATTCTCTGTCTCCCATTTCTCTCCCACCTCCCATGCCAACCCATGGTTTAGAACACACGTATTTGTCTTCCCAAGTACACAATAATCTTCCTGAAGATAGGAATACATCTTATACCTCATTCTATTCCCAGCACAGTGCCTCAGACTGGAAGCTACTCAATAAAGAGTGATTGAGTAAATAAATGCTTTTGGATAAGAAGAGATTTCTTCAAATTATGTCTCATAAAGACAGATGAGCTATGGATATTGAATGGGATATTTATAATTGGAGGCAAAAGGATGGATAACTTCTGGACAAGGAAAAATGACTATGTATTGATAAGAGTAACATAGGATAGTGACTGAAAGCTTTGACATCACTTGAACTTGGGTTCAAAATGCAGATGATAATTACCAGGTTCAAATTCTAAGTTTGTATTTGTTATGGTTTAGATCTGCAACGTCCTCACAAAGTCTTCTGTGTTCAGAAGTGGGGATTTTAGAAGGCGATTGGATCAGGATGGCACTGTGCTCATCAGTGATGATCTTTGGCTGAATGTGCCATTAGGAAGTGAAGCTTGGGCAGAGAGCCAGGTCACTGGGGTGGGATGAGGAAGGGTGTCTCCCTCTCTGGGTTCACTGCTCACTTTCTGCTTCTACGGCTGCCATGACTTAAGTAGTTTTCCTCCCCCAGATGCTTTCTCCATGTCATTTTTGCCTTGGAGTTGGCTAACCACGGATTGAACCTTCAAAACTATGAGCCAATATACAACTTTTTTCATTTAAGTTGTGGGTATTGAGTCTCAGCAAGAAGAAAGTAGCTAAGAAAATTCCATGATCTCTATCATGTAATTAATTATAAAATAAACCACGTATTTGGGTAAGGATTAAATCTTTTAAATGCTTTACAGTGATTGGAAAAGCATACAGGGGAAAATTATATTCTTTATGAGCAAGTAGATACTTATCCTAGTGTGTCATCATCATGATGACAACTGCTTCTGGCTGACTGTATACTCTTATTCAGTCGTATTATTTTTCTAGATTAAAATATGTTTTGAAGTCTCTAAAACTATTTTGAGAAACACAATTGATTCTTATCATTTCCAAAATATTTGGATCATGGAACCAAGAAGCACCATTTGCAATACAGATTTCTGGAGCATGCATGCCAGAGCTGGAGTTCCAAGTGGCACCAGGACAGCAGCATTCCCCTTTACAGTGATTAGGAGACAAAGCATGAATATCTTATAGTTAAGTTTCAGCCAGTCTCTAAAAGCAAAGCCAAATGGTGAGAGACTTGGCGGGTGACGGGCCTAAGCGAGAAGGATGTTGAGAAAGGAGCCAAAATGTAATATGATCACGCCTATGGGTTCCTTCAGTGCTGGGAGGGGCATGGCAATGGGTGCCAGGGCACCTGAGACATTGTTCATTCTATGTATGTGAAAAATGGGACCTTGAAGCCTCCAAACACCTGTGCTCTCTCAGCTTGCAGTCAAAGCTGAAGCTGGATGAAAATTCAATTGCGCACTCTGTGTGAGGTAAAGGTGCACTCAGTAAGCCAAGATCTCAGGTCTCCACATGCTGTAAATTGATGTGCTGTCTTTCACTTTGGAAAGAGTGCGAAAATATGGAGCAAGTGTTTCCAAAATGCATCTGTCCACCTTCAAAATTATTTAAAATGCAAAATAACTATCCCTGGAAGTTAGAAGGCAGAGAATTTGAAGAGTGAATCGACTCCAAAATTGGTATAAAGGGAGCAGGAACAACACAGTATGATTGCCCACAAAGCAGCCTATTCTCAGCACAACCAAAAGCCTCATTCTATTCTGCCTTGGCACAGGCTCAGCAGGGACATAAGAGTCCTGCTCAGTGCACACAGAGCAGTTATATGTTAGTGTGCGCTTCACAGGCAATTGATGTGGAGGTTTGTATTAGGGAAAGATGACTAAGAGTTCCAGGCAGTGCTCATGGAATAATGCTGAAGGATGGCGAAGGTGAGCAGAGAGGAAGAACTACACACACACACACACACACACACACACACACACGCACGCACAAGAAAATTTGAGAGAAAGCAGACAAGAAGACAAACAATATCTAGCCAGTGTTGACTAAAATCTAGAAAAAGTCACCAGAAGCCTTAGGAATTCTGCTTGCTGTCCATGAATACTCATCTGGTTTTTCTACTCCCTGAAATAGCACCTGTATCTCACAATAGCCAAGTCTTCTATTTGGAATTCACAACTTTATTCCTGTAGTTTGGGCTTTTGGACTTTTTACTCTTTCACCTTTATTTTCCTTTTTAATCGGTAATATATAGGAGAAGTCTGGAATACTAAACCTGAAATACTGGTTTGAGCTCAGAATGGTTCTTTTGTACTGAATTATCTGGATTTTACATGTGACATCTTTAAAATTAAAATGCATGGAAGTTAACACATTAAAACTTGTTCATCTTAGTTAATTTTTACTCATTGCTAAGACAAAATACCTGATGCCCAAAATTAGGAAAGGAAAGAATTATTTCTTACAGGTCTCAGGAATTTTCATTCATACTTAACTGGCTCCAAGGCAGCATGGTGTGGTGGGGCAGCCATTCCTGGCAGCTGCCAAACAGCAAGGTGAACCGGCAAGAGAGAGCAGAGTAAGAGAGAGAGAGAGAGAGAGAGAGAGAGAGAGAGAGAGAGAGAGAGAGAGCCTTCCTCTTGCCCTTACACAGTATATTGGCTCCACCCCTGGTCGAGTGCAGCACTCACATCACCAATCCCAGTGCCAGACAACAAACCAATCCCGAACACCAGACTCAGCCCTGTCCATGCCACAATTACATGAGGGTTTGGGGGGACACAGGACTGACCACACTATAACAATGTGTCTACTAGACCCAACTCTGTCATTTAAAACTAAAAATATGTTCATTTTCTCCATATTTAAATTTCCTGATCTATGATTGAGAAATGATGGTATTGCCCAGTTTATTTTCAAAATTGGTTAAAATGATTTAAATATGAGGATACAAATTAAAGTACTTTGAAAGTTATACCATAGTATACAAAATTATGGTTGTACTCAGCACATTTTGTGAACCCCATTGGCTTTGGGGCTTCATACCCATGAATATTTTATTCCTTCCGTTGAAGCTTAGCCATTCCCATTACCTACTGAACTGTTATTCTCTGGTCAAATCATAGATTTGTGCTCATCTCTTCCTTGAACCACCCTGAGAAACTCAGAGACTAGTGGATGCACGAGAAGGAATGACCATTAGGTTCAGCATATCTGAGCCTGCTGTTCTGGTGGGATTCTTAGCATGCTGCCTTCCACTCTCAGAAGTTTCTTCATTTAGGAAACATTTACATAATACTCTTGAATCTCATCTAGTGAGCAAAGACTAAGAAAAAGTCTTTGTGCACATCACACTGTGAACCCATTATGGTGTGCCTTGACATTTCCATTTATCACCTGCTCACACAGTAGTCATAGCTTCATTCATCTCTTTCAGTGGTTGATGTACTGCATGAGTAAAAGAGCATCAATGGCTAATGCGAATCTCTCTTATTCAGAACACATATAAAGATTGGAAAATATGTACAACTTACTCAATGAATTTGGAGAGGAGCGAGAGCAACAAAAGATACGTAAATGTAGTTCAAGGTGTCGACAGTTAATGGTGCCAGATGATGATGTATATATCAGCATTTATTATATTGGTCTTTTAACTAATTTACAGAATTGAGAATCTCGAAAATAAGAAGTTAGTGATCTGAGCAGTTGCCTTGGGATTCAAATGACCGACTTGTCAGTAGATATAATGATTTTCTTTAAGTAGTTGATAAACAAGTCACTTTATTTCTGGATCATAAACATGGATACGAGTAGGATCATGTTTCTATGGATTGGTAGCAAGGTCTGCACCTTGTGCTTCATGTTGACCTCGCACATGATAACATGTGTTCTGAAATGAAAATAAAATTTACTGTTCAGGACATGTTTCATTCTTTATTATCTTTCTTTTTCTTTCTTACTCCTCTATCTTTCTCCTTCCTTTCTCCTTCCTTCCTTCCTTTTTTTCTTTCTCTCTTCCTTCCTTCCTTCCTTCCTTCTTTCCTTTCTTTATTTCCATGTCTAACATCTAAGTGATCAGGTCCATTAACAGAAAAATATTTCTAATTTTCCAAATTCTAACTTTCAACTTCCTTAATTCTGTAACTAGTTTTATTTTAACAAAGCTAATGCAATTGCATTAGAGATGTGGGATGTTTCATAATATTGTATTTATTATCTTTATAATGAAAGGGACAAATGAATTAGTTTCAGTCAATCCAAAGAACTTAAATTGATATTGGAAATAAAAGAGTCTACTGTGAAGAACTGAGATGGATTTGAATATAAATTGAAATTTACAAAAATTATGAAGGGAATAATGTTGGCAATCTTTCAAAAGTATTTCTTCATATCATAGTTGATATTAATATATATACAAATTTATGTACTCTTTACATATAGCATTTTATGAAGAGTTTCTTTAAGCAATCTTCAGTCTAACAGCGTACTCTAGCTAATAACATTTAATAGTAATAATAATCTTGTATTTCTGCAAAATATAACAATGAATTATCAGGCAATTACATTTCCTTCAACATCCTGGCTGCATGCAGATATCTCCCTGGATTGATTTTTGCAAATTTTAAAAACTGAGACCTAAGTGCATAATTAATACTATCAAATGTCATTAAAATACCAAGTAACTGATGAGAGATGTCCCTTCTTTGCAGTAAGTATAAAATTTAGATTAAGATAAATTGGAAATAGTTGCTCATTATATTCATTATATAAAAATACCTTTCTTATCCAAACATTTTGATCCATTGTAGATGAGTATTAATTTACATCCTTGTTTTACCCAATTTTGAAGTTAAGTAATATTTGTATAGGTAAAATTCAACTGCATGTTGGAGCTCTGGAATGCATGCTACCTGTACTGTTTAGAGAGCTTCACTGGATTTAAAGTTTTGTAGTCAACTGGATTTTTTCAATTACAATTAGAAAAGAGCAAACAGATAGCTGAAAGACCTCAATAATGTGTACTACATTGAACATGAAACATACTAATTCTCCGTTTTCCTGTAAATGAAGCAGTTAATTCTCTTTTCATTTTTTATAAAACAGCTTTATAATATAGTAGTATAATTCTCATACAATAAACTGTATATATTTAAACTGCACAAACTGGTAGGTACTAAATATGTCTATATCTGTAAAACCATCAGTGCAGTAAAGTTAAACATATCTGGCAACACTCCAAATTTGCTTGTGACACTTTCTAATCCTTACTTCACATCTCTCTAACTTCCCGCACTTACGAAGCAAAACTGATCTGCTTTCAGTCACTACAGATTAGTTTTCATTCTCTAAAATTGTGTATAAATAGAATCATGCCGTTTTGTATGTTTATTTGATTGACTGTTTTTAGTCCTTTCACTTACCACTAGTATTTTCAGATCCACAAACATCTTTAAATGTATTAAGACTTCATTTTTTTTACATTAGCATTTCAATATATAGCTATGCCACAATTCGATTATTTCTTCACTTACAAATGGATGTTAGGGTTGGTTTAGTTTGGGGCTATTACAAATAAATCCACCATGAACATTCATGCATAAGTCTTTATAAATATGTCTTGTTCTTCTTCAGTAAATATTTAGTAGTGTAATAACTGTACTGTACAATAGATAGATACTCAGCTTTTTAAGAAATTTCAAAATTCCCTAAAGTGGTTATGATAGTTTGATATCTATGAGCAGTTTGTGGGGTTTCAGATGATTTAAATTCTGGTGTCACTTGACATGGTCAGTCTTCTCAAGTTTAGCTGTTCTAATTGATGAAGGAATATCTAATTGTGATATCAGCTTACATTTCCTCAATGAATAGTGGTACCGAAAATTTTTATGCATTTATTTAACACCTGAGTATTTCTTGAGTGTTTGTCAAAATTTATTGAAGAGTTTTTCAATTTCTTTTCTCATTATTGAAATGTGGCTATTTTTTTGTATATTCTGAAAACAAAATTTTTATCAGATATTGATTTACAAAAATTTCCTATAGTCTTGTATTTTTCCCCTTACATTGCCTTTCAAAGAAAAGAGTATCTTAATATTACAGAAGTGAAATTTGTCATTTTTAAAAATAAGTCAGACTTTTGGTGTTTCATCTAACAACTTTTTGCCTAAAACAGGGTCATACATATTTTTTCATATACATTTATGTAAACATTGCATAGTCATTTCTTATATTTAGGTTTATTCATGGTTAATTTATTAATGTGAAGAGTAATACTGATAAAATTTATATTTTGAGTATGGCTATTCAGTTGATATAACCCTTTTTGAATCACTATCATTTTTCTAGTGAATTGCCTTTCCATCTTTTGTAAAAGTCAGTTTCATCTATATCTGTAGGTTTATTCTTAGACTGCTGATTCTTTTTTCTTTGTTTACATTTTGTTTTGTCAGTCAATCTTTGTCTTAAAACTGTACATTTATAAATTTAAGTACATTAATAGAAGTTCCTCAGTTTTGATTTCTGATTTCAAAATCGTTTAGATTATTGTAATTCTTACAGTCACAAAAGAAGTTTAGTATAAACTTCTCCATTTCTAAAGAGAAAGCCTGCTGAGAGTTTGATTGGTGTTGTATTGAACCTATAAACCAATTTAGAAGAACTAGCATCTTAATATTAAATACTTCAATTCATGAAAAAGGTATATTTCTGCACCTATTTAGGAATTATTTAAATTTTTTGAGCAATATATTATAAGTATTACTTTGTAAGTCATTCACATATAATGTCAAATTTCTCCTAGATTTACATATTTTGAATGCTATCATAAGCATTTTTTTTAAAAAAATCAGTTTTCAACAATATGTTTCCATTTTATTTATCATGAATATAAAAGTAGTTGAGTTATTACTGTTTTGGTACCCCCCCCCAAAAAAAAGCAGACAAAATCACATAGTAGTGCTATGGGCTTATTTTTGTAAATTCTGTGGGATTTTTTTTAGATAGAAAATCATGTCAACAACAAATAAAGACAAATTTGCCTTTTCTTGTTCAATATGGATCTCCTTTATTTCTTTTGTCTGGCTATGAGATATTTAGTAGCTGTTCCAGGAAAATTCTGAATAGAAGCAGTGATACCACCTATTTAGATCTTGTTTCTGATCTCAGTGGGAAAGAATTCAGTTTTCTTTGCCCCAGTTTTTGTTGGTAATTTGCAGTTTTTTTAGCTTAAGAGTTTTATAGGTTGGTGAATCAAATATGCTTGAATCTGGTGAGGACCCTTGTGCTGCACTGTAGAGCACATAATAGAATGAGCAAGTGAACATGAATTAAAGAAAAAGAACAGAGGCATTGTTATTTGACTCAACCTATAAACACTACTGTGCTGGGGATTCAGTTTCTAACACATAGACTTGAGGAATACATTTAAGCCGTGGAATCAGTCTTGCACCAATCAACAGAATGTTCTCTATGTATTTTTCAAAGATCAGTTTAATCAAGTTGAGGAAATTCCAATTTTTCCTTACTTTCTTTAAAGTTTTAATCATGAATACTCTTTATTTTGTCAACTTTTTGTGTAAAACTATCACGAGTTTCGCTTTTACTAATACGTTATTAAATTAATTGACTTTCAATATTACATTGTGCCTTTCATTCTCTGCCGTGCTTCTCTGCCTTGAAGTCTGCTGACTTGAATTGAAACCTCTACAAACTGTGAGTCACAATAAACCTTTCTGCCTTTAACTTGTAGGTGTCAGGTGTTTTGTCCTAGCAATGGGAAAGTACTAAGCAGCAGCAATACTGAAACTTCTTATGCATTTATTTGCCATTTGCATATCTTCTGAGAAGTATCTACTCATTTAAGTTGCCCATTCCTTTGATTATATCTTTTATTTTGCCACTTTACTCTATTGGTTGTTTCCTTTGTTGTGCAGAAGTTTCTAATTTGATATGATCACAAGTGTTGGTTCTTGATAGCATTTTTTGTGCAACCGGAACACTTCAGAAAGTTCTTGCGTTTGCCTATATCTTCATGAATTTTATGCAGTTTATCTTCCAGAAGAATGTTTCTATTTTCTTTTTCTTTGTTTTTTTGTACCAGGAATCAAACTCACGACCTCATGCTTGCCATGCAGACACCGTGCCACTGAGTTCTAACCCTGGTCCCAGAGTGTTTCTATTTTCATATTTAGATCTTTGATCTATGTCTTAGTTATGTTTCTCTCATTGCTGAGACAAAATACCTGGCACCCAAAATGAAGGAAGGAAAGGTTTATTTCTTACAGTTCTTGGGAGTTTCAGTCCATACTCAGTTGGATGCAAGGCAGGGTGGTGTGGCTAAAGGCCAACCATTCTTGGTGGCTGCAAACAGCAACTGAGAACTGGCAAGAGATAGAGGACACACCTTCTTCCCACTCGCATCGTAGCCCAAGCTGGCCTCGAACTCACGATCCTCCTCCTACCTCAGCCTCCCGAGTGCTGGGATTAAAGGCATGCACCACCATGCCCAGCTTCCCACAACCCTTTGGCTCTTGCCGCTTTTGCTGTCTTCTGTTGCCTTGAACTGTCGCCCCTGTGCCATGCCACCAACCTTGGAGTCAGCTGATTATGAGCTGAAACTTCCATAAATAAACCTTTCCTTCCTTAATTTTGGGTATTTTGTCTCAGCAGTGAGAGAAAATTATCTAGGACACATACCTGTTTTCTATACCTGTTTTCTTCAGAGTTTTTATCATAAATGGATGTTGAATTTTGTCAAGGTTTCTTCAATGTTTAGATGTTCATGTGGTTTTAGTCCTTGTTTCTGTTTATGTAGTGTATTACATTTTTTGATTTGTGTATGTTTTGTTGACCCATTCCTATATCTTTGGGTTAATTCTTTTTGGTGATAATATATGACATTTTTGATGAATTGTTACAGTCAGTTTGCCAGTATCTTGTTGAGAATTTTTGTCTATGTACAGTGTTGCTTTGGTTCATGAACTTAATTTGTTCTATTATTTAGGGGAAGATGGTACAGTCACGTTGGTTTCCTAATGCAGAGTTAGTGAATGGAAGCAAAATTTTGCCCAATGCTTCTGTTCATGAACTGAAGTATTACTATATTTACTAGTAATCTTCTGGATTTTGGTAGTGTGTGTTGTGATTTCATCTTTTTCATTTCTACTTGCATTGATTTTTGTCTTTTTTTTTCTTTTTTTGTCTTGATAAAATTGCCTAAGGATATGTCCATTTTGTTTGTTCTTTCATTTTGCTTTTTCTTTTTGCCATTTTATTTTCCATATATCTGTTTTCTGAACTGTAGAAAGGTTATATTTTGCTGCTGACACATTCTGAGGTCACAAAAGCTCCTCCTTTCTCTTCTCACCTGACTCCTAGATGCTTTCTTATATTTGATAATTTTACAGGTGAGACTTTTTATTCTTTGACAACTTTCAAGATTTTTCTGGATTTTGAATAGGATATGCTTAGATATAGCTTCTTGTCATTAACTTTTTTTATACTGTAGATCTATGGTTTGGTATTTGACATCAATTCTGGAAAATTCTTGGTCTTTGTTGTTTCAAATATTATTATTGTTCTTTTTATTTTTTGGTATTCCAAAAATAAATTATGGATATTCACATTTTTTTGTAATTTTTCTAGCAGTATATAGCTATTTTCTTTTCTAACAATTTTTCAGTCTTGGAAATTTCTATTGATATATCCTCAAGCTTTTTGCTTGTTAGAAGAGGATGACAAGTTATGATACCATGCCAACTGAAAATGAAAGTCTGCTATCCCTTATAATATTTTTATTCTTGATCTCTAATACTAGCATTTTTATTATCCATAAGTACCATTTAGATTAATCTTTTTTCAGTTGTGTCTATTTCCCATTCCAATAATTATTCATGATATTTTTATCTGAAATTATAAGTTAAAGTTCTTCATTTATTCATTCATTCAAAAAAAGGTTATGAGAATCTGAACTATATGATATTCTGCATTAGATGACTTTGATCTTTGCTACTTATACCCTCTTTCTAGTACTGTATCCATCATTAAAAATATGTGAAATGATGTATGATTAATTGAAAATAAACATGTGATTGGATATGTAAATTAAAGCACACATACAATTTTGCTGACTTGATTTGAGTTGTTTTATACTATTTTTAAATGGCATATTATATAATATTAAACATTTGATATTTTTATATCTTAATGAGTTGTACATATATGGCAGCTACATTTTTTTTCATGTTTTCCAGAGCTTATAATTGTATTTAGTGCATAAAAAATAATAAATATTTCCCAACTGACAGAATATCCAGGTTGATTAAATTTTGCATATTAATAATAATGTATAATATTTGCATAGTTATTTGTCATACACAAAGTATTTATACACACATATTTCTTATAGTAACCCTGTGCGTTAAAGGGGTTGGGTATTATTTTTTGCTTCACAAATGAGGAAGTCAGTGTTCAAAAATTAAATAATTTGTTCAAAGTCACTCTCCCACTGTGTCACAAATAATGATTTTCAAAACAATTCCAAATCCAGTGTCTTCAGTTTTTCCACTATCAAACTTGTTCAGTGGTCATGCACATTCAATCTTTTGTTCTTCAACAATTATAAATTGGAGACTGGAGGACAGACTTACTTGCCATCCAACAGCTGTCTTTTTCCTCATATTTAAAAGAAACCTATCCTCATGTTCAAGTATGTACCTTTTTCATAAAGCTTACAGGAAAGGTCTATCCTAATGGTACTCTCTATATGATAATCTCATTCATCTTCCAGATAAATGGTTATAAATCTGCAAGTGATCTTTGGTCTATGAGCTACTTGAGAAGGTCAGTTTGGATTAAGTGACTTCTGAGTCTTTTCTTTCACTCTTAAGAAGGAAGCAACAAATATGACAATACTTGATTTCTCATCAACACAGGTCATTACTGGATTAACAACTAGAGATACCAGGGCCCTTCTTCTGCTTGGCCAAAATCATGAAAGATAGCAGAGCAAGAGAGCTGTGGAGACTTTTCTATCTCTAAATCTCTAGATATGCAAAGTAAATGTCTAGATAGTTTATTCCAGTATGGATCCAGAATTCTATGAATTGTCTCTGAAAGCTTCCTAACTAATACTAGGGATTCCTGAATGCATACAACAGAAAAACTAGAGAAGTTGATGTTCTTAGAATCTACTTTTTATACTGAGATGCTGAAGACCCTTGCTACAATCTTATAGAATATATGTCTTCTTGAAGGAATTTATATTTAGAAAACACCAAAGTCTTAACTTTTAGGAAGAAGATACATTGTCTGATAGTTGTTACCAAAATAAAAAAAGAAAAGACTTGCCAGTTTTGAGGTCCACTGAGCTATAGAAAATGGAAGAATCTGCATGTCAGAGAGGCTCTATCTGGTTACAGTTACAGCTCTCACTTATCTGCTGTGTGATCTTGGGCCAGTGTCCCAATGTCTCTCAACCTCAATTTTCTGTAATTTAAAGAAAAGACAATAAAATACGGATAATAGGAAGTAGGGAGAAAGACTTTTTGCAAGTGGGAAGAAGACCAAGAAATAAGGAAGGGAAGAAGATGGGGAATACAAGAATATATAAAATTATATATCGAATTAAGATGTGTTAGGTACATATATCTATTCCCCATCATCAATTAATCATTAGGTTCTGCATAGGTGCACCAATAAGAATTCAAAAGAAAAGTAACATTAAAAGAGTTGGAATTTGTGCTTGGGATTGGATATTATAAGGAATGTCTTTGACAGAGTTTGACCTATAAAAAAGAATCCAAAAAATAGAATTTCCCTATTTCTGAAAAATAAAAAAAAATATATACTACCTAACAGGCAGTGGCCTGTCCTCCACTGGCGCAAGGGAGAAATGTTTGTGCTCCCCTCACTCCACATTCATATGCTAAAGTCCTAATCTTCAACTTTACTACAGTACAGAGTGAGATTTTTGGTAGATACTTAACTATGAAGTTGGGGCCCTCATGAGTACTACTTAATGCCATTCTGAAAGGACCCCCCAGAGAGTTCTTTCATCTTTCATTGCAAGGACATCACATAAAAATAGAAGTTTACAGTCCAGAAGAGGGTCCTGTCTGGAGTCTGGCCACATTAACACCAGATCCTGAACTTCAGTCACAAGATCTGTGAACAATAAATGCCAATTGTTTATGTCACCAAGTCTGAGGTGCTTACTTAACTAAGATAATTGGTCTCCATTTCCTATCCTCTCCAGGAAGCCCTTTTCTAAAGTCTGGTAGGCAGAGAATCATCGCATGTAGTAAAAACATTTCCTGCAGAAATTCTCAGACTTTTGACAGGAATCTAGAACCCAGAAGCCACACAATCTTAAGGTGACCCCACTTGGTTGCTTCTGGCTCCACCAAATACTTGGGGTTACACCAGGGCTGTTGAGATTCTTTGCTGAATGCTTTTTCCCAGGTAAGCATGTCCGGTTTTCTAGCTGCTGCTGTATGTCACCTACCTGATGTCCTCTCACCCCTCAGAACTGCCTTCTATTATTACCCTCCTGCTACCCTTTCCCCTGATAATTGTTGGTAGATGCCCTCCATTTGCCCTCTTCCCCCGGCTAATTGCCTTCTGTTTCTTCCTCCCCACTGATCACATGTCTGGTTTGCCCTCCTGTCACCCTTTTTGCCTGGTCACTTCTGCTTGATTTGCTGCCTGGACCTAAGCAGGCTGGGCCTTAATGCCCTTCATAATGCTTGCTGCCTGCTGTTTTCCTGCCCTGCTCAATCCACCTGCTGCGCACCCAGGGTCACCTTCCTGCTGCCTGCTCCACCTGTCCCTAGGCTGTTAGATTTCACCTCCTGAAATGCACAGATGGGCTCTCTCCAGCTTCTCAGTGATTTTCTAATGGAGAAATGGGAGGCAAATGACTGTAATGGAAAAGAAGAAGTAAAACAAAACAAGAGAAAGCAAATTTCATGGACATCCAGACACTTAGGAGTCCAGAGTAATTGGGTGAAATAAAGTTATGTCTGTCTCAGAATTCAGGAGAAGAATACAAGACAGAAAGAGGGGACATATATTTGGCAATTGTTGAAAATATGTTTCCCACTGTGTGAGATGCAGTCACATTTTGCAGGTAAAGGCCAGACGGTAAAGGTTCCTTTTCCATGTCTAACCGTGCATGTGAGCATCAAGCTTTGGTGGGACAGAGGCCTGTTCAGAGGTGGTGATTGGATTTCGCTGTGTGGCATAATTTAACTGAACACCTGGGGGCCCCTTAAAACTGCTGCTGAGTATTTGCAACTTACATCAGGCATTTAACTTTCCATAACTATTTTAAATGCTCTATTGGCACTGTAAGTAGGAACTCTTTCTTGGGCAGTGTGCACTCTAATTGTTTGTTTAAACTGGTACTAAACATTCTCAAATTGGGCACGGTTGCAAGTTAATAGAATCTTTTATTGAGAACTTTAATCTCAAATGCAGAGTTGGTTTTAGAACAGAGAAATTGCTCTTGGGCCAAAATTAATTCCGTCACCAAGAATAGAGAGATCCTTTCTATCTGAATGGAACACCGCCCTCAGATAAAAGAATCTCTCGCCCTATTTGGTGAAGAATTCATGAAGTGGTAGATAAGAACACTGATTCTGGAGATAGCATCTAAGATTTGTTTTTACTTTCATTTTTGTTGATTAATGGGTAGTTCTTCGTTTATAGCCTTCTTAGGCAGAAAGGATTTGAAAAGTCACATGACCATATGCACTAAAATTATACGACTAATTACTCTAAGTTTGTCCCAAGACTCCTACTCTAAAACAAAATATATTTGTTTCAACAGGAAGTCTTGTCATCTCTTTTCTCAAACTCACAACAGAACAATCAAGTGAGGGTTCTATTATTTACTCCTTAGTCATTTTTCTACCAACCAATCCCTTGTATAGTGATGATATATTAATAATCACTATTGCCTGTAAGTTGTCTTCCATTGACCTTAAATTCCTCACTGGTGAAGTATAGAAAAATATGATAATGACAGAATTTTTCTTAAGATTATACTAAGCCTGAAGCTATTGGAGCATTTTTGTATTCTAAAACTCATGTGATCAAAAGTTACCAGTTATTTAAGGTTAGCCATTAAATATAGCTATGGTTCCCATTGATAAGGATGGGTTATCAATGTTTTGACAGAATTCCTAATGCTCATATTACTAGAATGTGAAGAGATACAGTTGTCATAGATCCAGAATTTTCTCTGCAATATATATATATGCATAAAACTAAATTCCCATGATACAGTGAAAATTGTAGAATGAATCAGTATGAATTGGGAATTTCAATACCATAGGATTCTATTTCTTGTTGTATAGATATACAGCTAAGGTCTGAAGGATGCAAGTTAGTTGCCTAGTGATAGTGCTAGGAGAGGATTAGACTCTTTGCTATCCAGTTTTGCCCATATTCTCAACAAAGTTTTCAACATAGGATTATTATATTACTCACTTTTATTCAACTCTTGGATTTAGACTAGTGATAGTAATAATGATTGCAATAAATTAAAAAGTATTGCTGATTTTGCAGATGTGAAAAGAGAAAAAAATGGAATTCTACTTGGCTTAATTGAATAACTGTGCAATCAGGTCACAGTCCATATCATGTGAGAAATATGAGTGCTGATGTCTTCAAACTGACACAAGAATCGTTTACTGCCTACCCCTCTCGCACAGTAATTAAGCACATGTCTTCCATTGCTCAGCACTGTTTCAATTTTCCACCACAGGTATTTTTAATTGTCTCAATCCTTTAACCAAAGAAGAAGGAGGGAGATTAGGGAACTGAGAGGTTGTATCAGTGAATGGTGAGAGAAGAGAGAAAGTGATTTTTGTATATTGTATTTTTCAGTTCCTATTAGATTCAAAGACTTTTACAGATGTCATCAGAGGTTCCTAGTTCCTTTTAGTAAAGAAAACCTTGCTCTATCCTCACCTAAAATGTTACTGTGGTGTTTGTTTGTATCTTTATTGTATGAGTCCTGTACTCCCATTAAGCAATTATTCCTCAGACCCAAGTTTGAGCAACTAATGTTAATTAAAATTGTCTGATCATAAAGCACATATATGTTTTAGTGATTATTCCCAGTTTTACTTTCTGGAGTAGTTGTGTTTGAGCCTGTGCCTTAGGAAATCCTCTGTACATTTTAAGATGGGAGAAATGCTTATTTACCATTTCACATAGGAAAACATACTCTGGGGTGAAGTCTATTTATATAAAACAGAATTAAGAATACTCTGTTTGGACCCTGCAGTACTGTATATATGCTGTCATGATACCTAGCTATGAATCTATTATGACTTCATGATTAAAACTAGGAAAAACATTGCATTATTTTCTGAATAAACACATTATTTTCTGAATAAATATGTGAGTCATCTGGGGAATGCGACTCATCTTTAAGAAAGGGGCTGCCTAAACTTCAGTGGGTCAGATACCTGCAAGGTAAAGTAGAATTGTTATTTCTTGGAATCTAAGTATTGTATGTGTACTGATCACTGCAATCCAAGAGTTCATGTAACTGTATTACACTTTGACCTGTATTACTAAAATAATGATCAACTGTATATTCAGAAGTGTTCATTGTGTTTCTAGCTTCTAGGCTATTTCAGTCTTCTTTCCAAAACAGAGAAATAAGATATGTTTTAGTTACAACTAACGTATTTTAAAGTGCAAATCAAATTTTTCAAAGCTGAATTCTAATCTAATGAAATGAAATTTGCTTCCCCATATTTTCTATAAATAACTAAATTGACTCTTCCACCAAATTTCTTTTTTCCCAAGTATCTGACTCCATAAAATAATTTGGTAATCTCATAAGTATTAAAACAACTAAAAATGGGGAGACAAAACAAACAAAATCTTTTTCTGCATTATTTAACTTAGAATATTTTCAAAGACTCCCTGCGATGCTCACACCCATTAATTTCTTCACAGGTGATCATGAAGGTTTATTAAATGCTCACTGTGTATCAAGTTCTGCTATAGGTGCTGGGTACCTAATTTATGAGCAAGGAAGTTTGGACTGAATTACAGTGTAGATTAAATGCAGGGCGTTTGAAGAAGGTACTGTATGAGACAGCACTTAAGAGGAGTGAAAGTCAAAGACATGCTTAGAACTCAAATTTCAAGGTGTAATTTTGGGTCACTGCAGCAGACCTAGGCTGGAGATTACACTATACCCAATCATTAGGTAGCACATGAGAATTTCATTTATGTATTATTTTTAGAAATTGTTTTTCAAACACAATTTTCCATGCTTTACAATACGGAATGCATATATAAACTGTAAAAATATAGTTAATCTCCCCTGGCCAATACTGCTCTTTAGAAGGACTGACCATTGTAAGGCAACTAGATCACTGAATCTCAGAATTCCTTATAAATTGATAACTGGTGTTCATATATGTATGGAGCAACATACACTATGATATCACCTATTTAGGTCTTTTTATGCAGATCATATGGCTCATGGCAAGCACCTGTTTTCCTTCTGAAAGTGTAATTTTTGGAAACCTTGATTGAGCATGTAGGCAAAAGGACTGATATGTCTCCTCTCCTGCTCATCTGTCTGTGTAGTTTTTTGTTGCAATAAACCATGGTGATGAGTGCATTACGGTTTATGTTCCTATGATCCTTCCAGGGAGTCCCCAGATGTGTGAGCAATCTTGAGGCCCTTTAAAAATACAAACAAAATATGGTCAAGCAAATAGAAATACATAGGAAACAGTTCTAAGGAAAAGTGTGATGTGTCACCTTATTTACCTTATAGATTAAAGTCATTGCCAGGCATGGCTTAGACTGTCAATCAGTTATTAGATTTTTGGTGAAAGCAAATAAAGGAAACTCGATTATCTTGTTTACATTTTCAGACAGGGCAAAGCAACTAATTGCTAATATTAATGATGTCTAAGCAGGTGCATTCTCAGATAATATTTTTTCATATGGACATAGCTTGAAGAAGTGTGTCTCTTCTTTTTTATTTATTTATTTATTTTTATTTTTTTAAAATTTTATTTCAAAGATAGTGAAATGCAACAAAAGATAACAGAACAATCAAAACAAAGCAGTAGAACTGGCATAGAACTTCAGACAGAGACACTATGAAAACAATAGCTACTATATTCTATGCTGTTACTTTCAGAATAGTTGACCATTCCATCAGGCATAGCAAAAACAAACCAAAACCAAAACACAATAAAACCAATAAAAACAGGATGTGAAATGAAAAAAAAAATAAAGGAAACGAAAAATAAACAAAATTAAGCAAACCAATGACAATAATATTGGGGCTGAAAGACAAGACAGAGGACAATCCCAACTACTTGCAACACTAGAAAATGTCATCTACCCAAGAAATGCTGAGACTGTGGGCACCAGGCCTGCAAAACATTCCAGCAATAAAAGTATTTGTAACCCAGTTGTCATGAACCCAGCAGGTCCTCCGGACAGGCAGGATGCACGGGGTGGGGGGGCGGGCACAGGTCCTTCATTAGTAGCCCGCGGGCCGGCAGGCCTATGGGACACCACTCTTTCTCTCCCGCTGGGTTCCGCGTGGTGGAGGTCTGGCAGACTCATCAGGGAGGCGGGCTGGCTTGCCTCTGGTTGCGGCCTCTCGCCCCAACATGGAGGGTTCGCAGAAGGCACATAGTTCTCCATGTGTCTCTTCTTGACACATTTATGTCTGTGGGTTTTGGTGACACTTTTCCCTTTTGACATACCTTGAACTCACTGAAAGTACTGCTTCACAGACAGTTTTTTGCAGGTTCTTAGAACACTGTTGTATGGAAAATAATGCTGACTCTAGAATCATTAAAAAATCAACATAAAGAAACCAAGAGTAGATTACACACAGTAAATTTATTAGGCTTACTTACTGTACCATCTCAGCAAGTTCTCAAAATCAAACAAATTAGAGAGAAGTAATTACTGGGCCTTGACTAAACATTTGTCAGTGAGAAAAGTACCTATTTTATGATATTTAAGTAGATTTCAACTCCTCAAATTGTTTTCATAATTGTAAAAATATGATTTAACAATTCATCATTAATTGAAGTTTCTTATTAAAGATGACTGTGTATCCTTTGAAGAGATCATCACTAAAAAGCAATTACATGTAACAATTACAAGTATATAACCTAATACAAATAATACAAAAAGTTACATCCACAGAGGCATACTCAAGATTTCCATTAAAAATGTGAAAATATGTCTTATAAAAGATTAATTTAAATTCAATGTTTACTATCCTTTCTGGTGCTTTGCATTTAATTTTTATTGTCATTTCTCCTGTTGAAACCTTCCTGTTTCCCTGTAGTGAGGTCACCAGTCCTTTTCTCTAGGGTGTGTTGCATACCAATGACACGCAATTGAGTATCAGATTAAAAGTTTTCTATCCACAAGTGGATAACTTGCCTAAAGTTACATAATCTTAACACAGATCAATTTCATTCAATAAATAATTGCATGGAAGTGTAAAGACTAGGCCTTCTTGGCAAAATTTGGGAAAACTCTGAAGGACTATTCCAGCTATTCCTAGGATTTTCCAATGTCTGCGTTATACCACACCAGAATTTGGCTTCTCTCTCTGCCCAAATATGTTTTTTTTAACTCACTTACAGGGGTTAGCCCCAAGAGCATATCCCAATCAACCTGCATGCTAATCTCTGACTCAAAAATCTGTTTTCCAGCGAAATCACATTGTATGATTCTAAGCATAATTTTATAATGTAAACCAAAGTAATGAACTTGGTTTTATTAAGTTCCTTGGTAGCCTCAGTTCACACAAGCTCACCATGATATGCTGTTCAGATTCTATCATTTTTGTGTAATTTTATGAAAAGTTAAGAAAGTGTCATTCTGAGAGAATCTGATCCACAGAGATCTCTTTTTATTCATTCTTAGGATATTTAATATTCTTTATATGCAGGCGACTTCTAAGTCTATATACAAAACCCAATTTTCTTTTGTAACATCCAACAAAGTCTGCATTTCTAAGTGCCCCTATGACTTTTCCTTGTGCATTTTTCACATATTTCCCAAATGCAGCATGTTTAAATTGGACCCTTTTCCCAGGACTTGACACCCCAGAAACTCTTTCACAAGATAAAAGGTACCACCCACAGCAATTGTCTATAGAAAGCAATCTAAAACCCACCTCTAACTTCCCTCTTTCATTTTTGCTCTGAAACCCTGTCCACAGACACATGAGATCTTTCTGTCTTTCTCTTCTTTCACTACGTTGCACTTTTTTAAACTAGGATGTATAGAGCAGCTTTCTCAATTGTCTCCATTCATCCACTCATGCTTATCTGCTCTTCTTCGTGTAGCAGAAACAGTGATGTTAAAATGTTAATAAGATCATCCAAATCTGATGCTAAAAATCTTAAAATAGCTTCTTTTGCCAGAGAAAAAGTCTTCATAATGAAGTAAAAGTCACCTAAATCTGGTGTCTGCCTGCCTCTTACACTGGGCTACTTGGAGTCTACATGTCCCTTACTTTGCATTAGTCTTCTATTGTCCCATTAACAATCTAAGCCCTTTTCTTGCCCCAATATACTTTATCTTTTTGTATAATTGGCTACTACCCTTTGCCCTGCACAGTCACATTTATCATATGATTAGATTTTTATAATCTTTGAGGTTTTACTGAGCCTAATGTCATTCCTTCTTTAGGTAGTACTCTTCAATCATCACCTCTGAAGTTATTGCTTATTTATTTTCTTTCTATTTTTAGCCATTTTATTCATTCTAATTTGAAATGTCCTCATTTGTCCTTTGATTGTTGTTTTTGGTTTAGTATGATGATAACTCCCCAATGGAGGAGTTTATTTGATAATTTACTGGCATATCCCTGGTACCCTGCACAAGCCCTGGCACAGAGCTGACTTCCAATAATATATTTTGAATCAAAGTCTGATTAATGAATTGAAAAGTGCAACTCATGACTATATGAGATTCTTAATTTATAGCTATTGATTTAAATGACCTGACTTGTAAACTGATTAGGACAAGGCACTCTTGTGGATGATATTTCTCATATAAAATTCCACTAATTTGATACCTTTTTTTTTTTTTTTAGCAAGAAGCACAAAATCTTTAGAGAACAATATATCCTGAAATATAGCACTTCTGAGAAGTCAACTAAGCATGATGTTTTTAAAGAATTTAAATAGTGGTTGAGATTTGAATTTTGGAGAAAATATTCATTTAATTGTGGACATCAAAACAATCCAGAAAAATTCAAGAAACTATTAAATTAAAAAGTGATTGATAAAGTGCAGGTTCCAAGTCAACTGTGTCTTTTGACTACAATCATCAAATCAACTATTTAGGTGTGGTCATTAGTTAACCAACATTACTTGCAAATCATTATTACTTACAAATAATAGAGTAAATCTCATTAAAAATAAAGGGTTCTGTCTTTTAAGAATTCCAAGTCAGTAGATGAGATAATCAAAGACATCCATAAATCTCACCAGGAAAATTTAGAAGCTTCTATATCTGATCAGGTTCAACTCAATTTTAGCTAGAATCAAGATTTATTACATGGCAATAATAAATAAGTCTTATATTGATGTGAATCTGATTTAAATTATACAATTCTGAATTTTAAGTAAATTTATATTAGTCAGATTTCTTGCTTCTGGAAAACCACATACAGCACCCACAATTTAAAGGAGGAGAGACTTAACTCAGCTTATGGTTTCAGGGAATCCAGTGCATGGTAAGCATGCTCCAAGGAAGGAGCACCATGGCAGAAGGGCGTGGTGCCATAAGGCTGCTTAGTTCATTCTGAAAGGAAAATAGAGCAAAAAAACAGCACCAGAGAGGAAGGGTTCATGTACCAGGTAAACATTCAAAACCACCAAGACACAACAAGATTTGTGTTCTACTAATCCACTTCACAGGTCCTAAGCCAATTAATTCGACACAATGACTGTACAGTGAAATGAGAATATAAATGGTAGTCATGATCTGCATATGGTGGGCATGATCACTGAAACCCAGAAGATATCCTGAGTCAGTTACAGTCTCCCAAGTTTCCTCATGATTCCCACTGTCTGCTGCTCAAGTCCCTTTTGTTGAGAATGGACAGGATCTCTGGTTTGCTTCTAACAAGCAACATGTGTTCAGCAGCATAACTTAAAACCCTGATTTTTGCAAGTTACCCTCTTCACCAAGGTCATAGGCAGGATGTGTAGACAGAGGTTTCAATACTCCTCATGGAGACCAGTTTATCCTCATAATGTCTCAGGGTACACATTCCTCCATTCCCAACTTCCTTTTCTGTATACTTTGGGCTTCAGAATTAGTTATGGCAGTCTCGTGAAGACTGGCTACTCAAACACTATCCCATATTCATGTAAGTCAATTACCTATAATAAATCAATTAACATCTATTACTTCTCTGTATCTCTGTCTCTCTGTCTGTCTGTCTGTCTTTCTCTCTCTCTCTCTGTCTCTCTCTCCTTCCTTCTGGTTCTTTTATTTATCTCTTTGAACCCCAGTGAATAGTCTATTTGCTAGACACTGGATTATGTGTTAAGAAGTGAAAATGGATGTATTACGATTATTCCTTTTGATGAATTTGCCAGGGAGGAAGACCAACAAAATATAGTAATCCAAAATGAACTTCAGTATAAGGTTTTATGTAGTTGTAATGGAAACATGATCATGATACCATGGAACAGTACCCTGGTAACCTAGAGAATAATGCTGTCTATTCCCATTACAACACTAGGAATGATTGGCAGAGGAGGCATTTGATTACCAGAGGTAGGGAAAGAATGGAGATCGTGTTGGGGGAAACATAATGGTAGGGTAGAAAGGGAGTGCCAATGTATTGATAAAAGCAGATAGAAATCCTTAGAAAGGGTTTTTAAATCAATGATAATTTCCTTGAAGTTGATTCTTAGTGTGATGGGGTGGTAGAAAAACGATTTAGTGATGGAATGCATCATACCTCAGGTACTAACACAAAGAACTGCAACATTTTCCTGTTGATCAAAGTAAATTATTGGAAGTACTTCAGGGAGGTGACTCTACAAGCAATACAGAAAAGCAACAGGGAAGTGTGGAAGTGTGGTGATAGAGAAATAGCTAAATTATTTTGCAGTAGTACAGAGAAAGACTAAAGGGTCAAGAAAGGCACTTTGAGGTGGAAAGAAGCAGGAGACATTTATGAGACAGACTCATAGAATTAATAGCTGAATTGTAAGTATAGGAATCATGGAGATTTTGGTGATCATTTGGCAAGTTTTGTAGCAAGAGATGGCACAGATGTGTTTCATTTGACCTCTAATTAGGAATCTGAAGACTTGAGGTCAGAAAGTTGGAGACAGAGAACAGGATTTCCTCTCTTTCCTCTTCTTCTCTCTGTAGTATCATTACCAGATAATAAAAGAAAGGGAAAATGTGGAATACCCAAATAAATTAAGAGTAGGCATATTAGCACATTGGGGAGGCATGATGTGAAAGATAAAATTCCAAGTAGTGGCTAGGAATATCTTTCCCTTTAAGAAAAAATAGCTAATACTTTCCAGAATTAATTTGTTTGATGAACTATGGAGAAATTTTTAAAAATTGTACATTTTGAATACAGAAGCACAGTTATGCAGTCAACTAGGAAAATATCATTTCCATATTACCCACTTCTAGGTATATGTCCAAGAAAAAGAAACTCTGTGTCTGAACAGTAACTTGTATCCCATTTTTTCATATTAACATTATTTATAATAGCTAAAAATGAAAACAATCCAAATATCCATCAACTGGTAAAAGGACTGGTGTATGGAACATACAATGTGATATTCATCTGTGAGTAGGAAGACAAATTCATATTGCACTATGGATATACCTTAAAAACATTATGCTGAATGAAAGAAGACAGACACAAAAGACCACATCCTATTTAATTGCATTTATATAAAATGTCCAGAATGGAAAATCCACAAAGATAGTGGATTAATAGATGCCAAGAACTGGAGGCAAGGGAGAATTAGAATTGACTGATACTATAGTCAGATTTTCTTATGGGGGACGGTGAAAATGCTCTAAAATATATAGTGTTGATAATGTACATAACTCTGAATGTGCAGAATTCACTGAATTATGGTGAATTTTATGCTATGAGATATATTGTATATGTAAGAGAGAAGGAAAGAGAGTAAACTTACAAAATTTTTCAGAAAAGCAAGTGTATTCAGAGGTTACCAATTTGATGTCTTAAAATTTTCTTACTTTTCTCAAGAATCTTCAATAATAATTATGAGAAGTTTTAGGAATTATTGTCACTATACGTACATTAAAAGAAAAAAATGAAATTTCTTCCTCTTGCTGAATTTCAATCCATGGGAATTGAGTCTTGTAGAAGACTTTCCTGTTATGCAGACTCTGGAATGTTGTACCAGAATGTGATGTAAATATGTAGACAGTGTTTTTTAGAGCTTGAGAACTTGATTCAGGTGGCTTCAGAGTAAGTCATAAAGTTTTCTTTGTTTATATGTATCATTTCTGTAAACTAGAATTAACTGTATTTCCAATCCTTTCCATGTCTTTAGAGTGTTGTATACTTAGAAATCATATACTAATTCATATTTGATGTTGATTTGACCCAGGAAGCGCAGGGTTTGAGCACAGCAAACAAAGGTTACTTTGTCTCCAGCTGTAAATTGTATCTCATTTTATGTTATTCCTATCTACTTAATCTACAAACTGCAAGTCAGAAGAAGTCTCAAAATCAGTAATGAATTTCTGATTCTTTCAATTTCCATGATAGCATGTTACAAATAAACCAGTCAACAAATAAATTGTTCAGTCATATGAAGGATAGAAATCCAAATTTCTTATCAGCTCTCTCAAATTTGTTCTAAAATTTCTAACAGGATCACTTTAGTTCATCCTATTCTTAAAATTCATTGTCATAATTATGACTTAAGAAGGAATAGAGAATAGGTTATCTGGAAGGGTAAAAAAAGTGTCTTAATCAAGAGACAGGAAGAGAAAAAATAATCTAACATTTTCTGAACAACAAGTAAAGATTTAGATGAACAATTCTTCTTCTGAGGCTACTCTGTTCAGTATTCTATCTCCTTGCTATTTTAATATGACTATTAACATATGTGAGCACAATGTTTAGTCATCCAGAGAGTAGCCTTCTCATAGAAGCCTCTGAGTACAAAGCAGTGTCCTAATGAATTCCTTCCATATTAATGTCTTTTACTAAATGTATGAAACATTTTACTTCTCATTAAGGTCTTTCATTAAGCTAAAAAATACTTAAATGTGTATATTTTTATTAAAACCAATGGGTTCCTAAATTCACTGAGAAACTGTTGCCAAGATACATGATGCACATTTTTGTCAATGGATTGTAATCAGCAAAGCAGAAGTGGTTTCACTTGATAATATCAATCAAATAGTACAAGAATGAGAAAAAATTGTTTGACAAATAAGCTCCAAGAAGCTCAAATTCCCTCTTGTACATAGTCTAATAAGCAGAGGCCCTATTCTAAAACACTCTAGTAGGGATTTTTCTAATCATTCCTTCACTTAGTTAAGCATACCCTGTTGTCATTCAATACATTTCCACATAGGATTATGCACTGCTCAACCATATGTTTGTTGGAGACCACCCTGTATTATCTATCTCTATTTTCCACATTTTGACTGATGTCTACCCTCTTACACTTTAGAAAGTTGTGAAGATAAGAAGCCAAGCAATCATCTTCATAGCCTAGCTCTTCTCCTAGCCCTTGATATTGGCATCCTCTATTTCACATAGATTTGAATTGTTTCAGTTTAGTAATTACATGTATAGCACTTACATTTTCGCTATGGGTGTGCATCAAGAATACCAGGCCAAGCCTGCTTCACTCAGCAGAGCAAATAGCACATTGAGATTCTTAATAAACAACTGATGACTGCCTAACATGAACTAGAAAAAAAAATGAACAACTCTTCCATTTATATAATCTCTCCAAGTTGATCACAGCAGTGTACTGCCATCACTTCAGGCCCCCTAATATAGCCTTAAAGGCTGAGAGAATGTGTCGTATAGTGGGATCAATCCTCCAAAGCCTAAAGAGGAGGGTGGCAAGTACTCCATAAGAGGATAGAGCACTAATCTGTAAAAGAATAGACAGTGTGCTGTCCCCCACTCCCTTTGCATATTTGATATCTGTTATGACTTTACACTTTAGCTAGCTAAAGATTTGTCCTAAATGCTTACACAACAGCAGAACTCAGCCAAGAATTCATGAAGAGGAATCACTGACGAATTTCACATCCCCTGTGTTGTATCCATAGCTTCTGAATATGATCGTAACTTAAATCCAATTTTGTTTAAACAAACAAGATTCTGGTAAAGAAACGATGTTCTCTGAAAGCCTGTCTCTTTTTCTTTTAAGTCCATACTATTTCAAAGAGAAAAAAAGAAAAAGAAACAAAACAAAATTTCAAAATATGCCAATCAGGGGACAACAATTGTCTTTTTTTTTTTTTTTATCTCCTACAGCTAGATCCTATCAATCCTAGCTTAAAATTTAAATTTATTTATTTATTTATTTTTATTTTGGTACCAGCGATCAAAGTTACAACCTTGCACCTGCCAGGCAGATGCCCTGCCAGGCAGACACTTAAGCCACTGAGCCAAACTCCCAGTCCTATTTTTTTTGAGGCAGGGTTGCACTATGTAGTTCAGGCCATCCTTGCTCACGTTGTAGCCCAAATGGACCTTGAACTCACAACGCTCCTCCTACCTCAGCCTCCCGGGTGCTGGGATTAAAGGTGAGTGTCACCACGCCTGACTAATCTTAGTTTAAATTTTATCCAAAATAGGACAATGGGGCAAATTTTTAAAATTTATTTTTTGTCTTTAATAGGGTTAAGGTTTTAATAGCATCGTAAATTTTAGAATAGTGCTCTTTCTCACATGTAAAAATTTTATTCTTAGAATTGAAAATTCTTCTTCATTCAGACCTTCTCATAGCCGCATTGTTTAGACTAGGAAGCACAGCTGTTGCAATAATCCCATGTCTACATCTTTGCAAGCAAGAAGCAAAGGAGGAGATAAACAGTTGCCACAGGGAGTCTATTTTTAATCTACAACGGGTTTATCCAAGTGTTTTATTGCTCCCTGAGGGTCTTACCACATGCACTATTTTGAGGAAAAAAAGAGAGAAAGAAGGAAAAAAGAGTTCAGTAAGATTGCTCTTCAACTAATCAGTTCATCTCAGAATAGATACAGACCTTTATGCTGTAATAGTAATGTGACTCGGAAAACCAGACCTTCTCTTACCAATAGTCCTCACCTTTCTGGCTTTGTCCTGTGACTGCTGTTGGGGACTGGCTGAGATTTTTCTTGGCAACAAGGATAAAGACTGTGAGGAGAGATCTGTAAGTGGTATCCATAGTAGCTCCATCAAGGAAACCCCACTGATACACACTGCAGATTTTGATGGGAATTCACACAGTGGAGTCAAGTAGGTATCTGAGACAATCATGAAATCAATTGTGAAGTAAGTGACTACTAAATAATTAAAACATAAAACACAGTTAATAAACTTGCCTCTTCAAGAGGAGAAAGTGGAAATCTACTCTTTTAAACACAACTTCTACTGCTATGTCTTTGCTTATAAATGACTAGTTACCTTATCTGATGTCAAACTCAAAACAGACGACTTTGCAAATCCTCTGTCATCGAACCTCATGCTCAAATTTCATTTATAAAATTGCAACCTGCTGTCATCATCGTGAAATCATACCACATTTTAAATCTTTCTAAGAATCTTTGTGGTGTTTCTTTTTAAATGTTCTCTTTCTCCTATGTGCTTGCTTCATTTCTTAAGAATTACCTCAAATACATTTTTTATCTAAAACTTACATTTAATGCAATGGGTGAGGTTGGGGACCAAGTAGTAGACTGAGGTCAGTAAGGACTGTACAATTAATGAACTTAGCCTAGTTCACCAGATGTTATCTGAAATGCTTATGAACAACAAAGAATAAGTGAGGGGTTCTCAGTTATTTTCTTTTATAAGCCAGTTGTCAGCAATTATAAAATATTCATTTTATGTTGCATTTTGTCCCCCCCAGAGAAAAAAATAAGACATTTTCAAAATCAATGAACAAAATATCCATTTTGTAAGAAATAAAATTTGCCACCATCCTTATTCAGTACTAGGAGAGATAACAAATGTAGGGAAGAGGCAATAGAACTTTTCTTTGAAACCAAACAGATGCTAAACAAAATGTACAGGTGACATCTGAAAATACAGAAATCAGGAAACACTAGAAGAGATTAAATGATGAGTTTTGTCATGGAAGACATTTGAACATCTATTTTATTTTTGTCAAGGAATGATACATATCGCTAAAGAAGGGGAAGATACACTGAGTAACACAAAGCATAAAAGATTTCTTTAAGACAAGACTTCTGAAACAGAAGAATGAGAGAATAGAACACCTTTTCTCTTGGTGAAGTGTGAAAAATTTACAAAGTTTGGCTAAAAGTTCAACATACCTCTCCGTTAGTATAGCTTTAGGTAATTGTTGAAATTGTGCTCTGTTCAGGGAAGTAAGATGGAAAATCTATTTGCAGATTTTTCTCAACCAGACTACAGTGTGGTAGATCCTTGTTTTCTTCTCTTTATGTATTAGGTGGACATTCTATTCAGGGATTAACAAGCAGAGAATATCTCCAGCTCCGGAACTACTAAACAGAAAGCATTTGACAGCACCTTAAAAACCTCATAAGGAAGTTAGACCTAGATGTATCCTCACAGTTTCAACATGAATAGGTTTTCATAATTTACTGGAGCAAATAAGATAATAGATACAATTTTTCTAAGTCTCCTTTTTAATTCCATAAAGTGTAGTTTAAATATTTGACATCTGTCATCACTTTCTTTGCACCAATGAACAAGTAAAAGAATGAGTCAAGCACTGAAAATAGTTTATCGTATATAGACAACATAGGTCATAAAAGCTTATCATACTTATGAACATAGATATACACTAATGAACAATTTTTTTTTGTTTTGTTTTTTTTTTGGTGACACCAGGGATCAAACTCACAGCCTTGTGCCTGCCAAACAGGCGCTTAAGCCACTGAGCCAAACTCTCAACCCCAGTATTTTGAGGCAGGGTTGCACTATGTGTCTCAGGCTAGCCTTGCACTCATGTTGTAGCCCAAGCTGGCCTTGAACTCAAAATGTCCTCCTACCTCAGCCTCCCAAGTGCTGGAATTAAGGTGTGCGCCACCATGCCTGGCTTAATGAACAAATTCTTTTTATCAGAAATACAATATAATCAGATTCTAATAGATTGTTCATAAATTGCTTGTTTATAAGTAGATTTTTTATAAGTATCGTCAAAAGGAGCTCCATAGCCTTCATGGATCTGTGGACCAGTTTAAAATTTAATGTCTGGAATTTTTATCAAGTACATATATAAGTACCATTAGTTATATATTATAAGAAGTAGAGATTAAAACAATTTGCATTTTGTGTGGATAAAATCTGAATTATCAAGTCTTTATTCTTTGATTCACTGTATTAACAAAGGTTTTTCAATTTCAAAATTACCACTATGAACTGAAAGAAAAATTTGTTATACTACACATTGAATTGATATCCTCAAACTTTTATTTCACTGTCTTTAGGTATTGGCATGAATGGCATTTCTTAATCTGTTTCAAGTGCCTTACTTCTACAGCATTGGTTTTTGTCTTTCTAATAATTAGTAGGATATAAAGACAACATCTACTAAAACTATTTTTTCCAGTTTTCATTAAAATCCTATATTTGGGGAT
Source organism: Dasyprocta punctata (assembly GCA_004363535.1). Taxonomy (NCBI): domain Eukaryota; kingdom Metazoa; phylum Chordata; class Mammalia; order Rodentia; family Dasyproctidae; genus Dasyprocta; species Dasyprocta punctata. The sequence continues at coordinate 81,962 of RJWM01003133.1, forward strand.
TTAAAAATCTAGAATAAAGTGAAAAGAATGTGAGCACACTTGCATGTGTGACTGATGATGCTGAGGGCTACATTATCTTTCTGCATGCAGTTAGTTCCTTCCTAAGTTTACTCTTCTATTTGGTTTCTATGTGTTTATTTCTATTCTTTTATGTCTATTAGGTGCTAGTTTTTTGCTGTTCTGTATTTCATGTTCTACACAAATGTTGTACATTGTAATTGCACACATTTTCCCCTTAAACCTTCTTCTCTTTTCCTTATATTACTCTATTTTGAGATTATCAAATGTATTCTCTTGAACAATTTAGAACATTCCCATTGAAACATTTGGCCTCAGTCTTAACTGTCTTACTCAAATTCCAAATTTTTCTTTGTTCAACTATCACGCATTACTATAATAAGTATTTTCTGACCATGGGACTAAAGATTTTAAAATTAATTTTTATTTTTATTTAATTTATTCTTTATTTGTTTTTGGACTACATTGAGATCTACCTACTATTAATTCAGAAACTATCTACTTGTCTTTTGTAATAATCAATGCACTATTACTATTTAGTTACAAACAGAAAAATAATTTTAACTGCTTTTACACACTAAAGCAAAATTCATTTTTGCTTGCTCATACATTTTTAAACTTATATTCTGCTGATTGTAGAATTTGGTGAAGTAGAGAATTGGAGAAGTAGGTGAAGCAAGCTTGATTTATATTGTAGAAGACAGACTCACTCTTGGGAAAGGAAATGAAATTTATTGTCACTAAGCCCAAAGAAGACATATTTTCAGGTCAGTTTTTCATTTAGGGATAGAACTTAGGGATAAGTTGAAATGGGATGAAAGAGACTTTAAAACATTTATCATATGTGGGAATTGCAGAGAATGAGAGAAGGTGAATCAGCTCCCTTTGTGTCCTAATGTCCTGATTAGCTTACTTTTTTGGTAGCTTTCTTTTCTAGTAAATATGAAGTTTCATGAAAAGAGACATAGTGCTTAGCTTCCTTAGTAGTCCTGAGTTACTGGAGTTGCTTGATCGACATTTCTTGCCTGATGCTTAAGTGTCTATCCACCTCTTTCTAAGTTTCTTAACATACTGTATCCATGAGTTTCAAGGTACACTGTAGGCACACACATACAGCAGTGCAAGAGTTCAGACTCCTTAAGTGGGATCATCAACATATAACCCATGTTTCAATTAAGGGTTAGATTGAACTCAACTATTTCAAAACTTTAAGAGTTAAGTGAACTTTTATTTCTGTAGTCAAAGAAGGATTCTCAGAAAGGATATGAGATGAGGCTATAAGGAATCCCTCCACCAAAAAATAAATAAATAAATAAATAAAAATAAAAATAAAAGAGGAAGGAAATGCTTAAACATCATTTAAGAAAGAGAAGACTTTTGATCTGTTATTTCAATAGCTTGCACTTCCTTGATTTCAACCCTTCAATAATGTTGTAGGTTGAACTAAAGTCCAAAGAGAATTAATTTACCTTAAACCATAGAACATAGGAATTATGAGACAATTTTTACTACAGGGCAGAGCTATATTTAATATGAGTTCCTTGAAATTAAATTATCTCTCTAAGCCTCTTTTTCCTTTCATGGAAACTTTCTCTGTAAAAGTCCTGATAGTAAGAGGTTATTTGCTTTTATTTTTTATTTTTATTTTTTTAGTATTGCTTTTTACTAAAAAGAATTCAGAGATTATATAGTATCAGCTGTGTCACTGTAATATGAATGCAGACAAAAGCAATATGTAAACAAGGTGTGAATGTGTTCCAATAAAACTTTAATTACAAAAACAGATGATGAATCCAGTTTGGTCTAAGGACTGTCATTTGCTGACTCCTACAGTGTAAGAATAAATACATTACAAGGTAACAGTATGAAATAAACTGATTAATTAATGAAAAATGTTTAGCAATATGCCTAGCATATAGTGTTTAGCTATAGAATAAATTATACTTATGATCATAGGCCAAATGTGTTTCATAAAGTATTTATTTGCTTATTAATTGAACTGTTCAATAATTAGTTCTCAATATGTCAGATATTTTATAATTAGATATAGGTATAAAAGATGATTATAAAATAAATGTATGCATGTTACATAAACCATAAAAATGTTAAGAGTACAATGAAAATGTTATTGTCATTGTGAAGCAAGAAATGGTATCATTTTGTCCTTGTACCTTAAGCAATGAGAGAAGTAGAAAACACTTGTGGAACAACTACTTTCCTGACAGGGGACAACAGGAAGTGCAAGACTGTAAGCATTTGAAGGAAACAAAGCAAATAAAAATTAGGATTAGGGTTAAGTTAAGGAGAGCCATTCAGTAGTTGGTACAAAGAGAACATCAAGTGAATAGTGTCAATGTCATTGAATTTAGCTTACCAGGATTGGAGCTTATGAAGGAAAAAATTCATTTGAATATGGGACAGAATATTGTAAATATGGGAGGTAAATGGAAAAAAAATCCAAAAATCTTAATATGTATTTCCTTAGGTCATGGATTAAACAAAACCAAAACTTAGTGAAGATTGGTGAACTGAACAGTTCCAACAGTTCACAGAAATCTGGGAGATACTTGAGTTTTCATTGGTCAGATTGGAAAAACCTCACTAGGAATCTATGATTTTCTAATATTTTTTGAAGTCCTGTATTGTGTTCACGGTTTTGTTTTGATTGACTCTATTCTGTTTTATTTTGTTTGGTTTTGCTCTCTTTAAAAAAAAAAAAAATTAAAAGACATCAGAAAAAAGAGTCAAAGAACAATATCTAATGATGAATTAAGAGATTCATGTAATCCATGAAGAAATTCATAGCCTAAAAGTCAGAGGACGAAAAACAAGGCACAGGACTGCAAAAAAGAGCAGGGGTAGAAATTTTTTTCTCAAGCAATATAAACTTCAAACTAAAACTGACCAGAAGTAGGAAAGAAGATCAATGTATTTTTTAAATGGGATAATTCAGTAGGTAAAGATAATAATTGTAAATATATAGGCATCAAGTATTGGGGTAACCTAACTTCGTAAAAGAAGCAATAAACACCAATACTACAATAGGAAGTGACTTGAATTACCCTCCTTTCACAAAGAGACAGATCAACGCAACAAAACAATAAAACATTAGAGTCAACTCACATCTTCGAACAAATGGACCTAATACATATTTACACCATGTTCTCCTGTACTACAACAAAATACACAAAAGCAGGCAGTTAGGCCACTGAGTCAAATCCCCCGCCCTATTTTTTTGAGACAGGGTCTCACTATGCAGTTCAGGCTGGGCTTGAACTCACTTTGTAGCCTAGGCTGGTCTTGTACTCAAAACGAACCTCCTGCCTCAGCCTCCTGAGTGCTGGAATTAAAGATGTGCACCAGTATGCCCAGCTTACAAAGCATACTTTTAAATACAAAAGTATTTAAATTGTCCCACATATACTGTCAATTCATATGACACTCAAATTTGAAATTAATCACACAAAACACAGAAATTTTAAAACCACCTTGACGTCAAATAGCTCATTCCTGAAACCTCAATGGGCAGAAGAAATCAAGGAACTAATTAAACAGTTCTTAAAATGAAGTGATAAATCCAGTGTAGCATACCAGAAACTATGAGCCAAAATGAAAACAGTTTTAAGAGGGAATATATTCCTGTGAATGCCCATGTTAGACAAACAGAGCAAATATACTCTAATAGTACACCTCAGGAAACTAGAAGAACAAGTGCAGTTCAAGGCCAAACTAGTACAAGAGGGAAAATTGTAAGGATTGCACCGGTAATTAATGAAATTGAAACTAAAAATGTTACAAAGATTCAGTGAATTGGATGGATGGTTATTTTAATGAATAAACAAAATAGATCAATACTTAGCAAAACATCATGAAAAGGGGAGAAAAGACCCACATCAATGCAATTAGAAATAAAAAGGGCCAAATTACAATGGACTCTGCCAAAACACAGATCAATAGTGCCTGCTATCAAAAAATGTACTCCAGATCTTGAAGAAATGGGTAGATTCCTAAAAATCCACTAATAGACAATAAAACTGAGGCAGTAATGAAATAAATCTACCAACTAAGAAAAGTCCAGGAACTGATGGGTCCACTGCTGAATTCTACTAGAACTTCAAGGAGGATGTGATGTGAATGTTCTTCAAATTATTTAATGAAATTGAAAGAGAAAGAGTACTATCAATCTTATTTCTGGAAGGTAACATTACCCTAACTGCAAAATTAGAAATGGACCCAACTAAAACAAACAAACAAACAAACAAAAACTACAAGGCAATCACGTTAACACACATACTTGCTAATATCCTCAACAAAATATTAGCAAAAATACTGCAGGGAATCTTCAAAAACATCATACATCGTGACCAAGCAAGGATGCAAAGATGATCTAACCTAAGCAGTTTAATAAATGTAGCACATTGCATAAACATAAACAGAAGCAAGAATAAAAATACAATGATCAATCCACTAGATGCAGAAAAAGCCTTTGGCAAAATCTAACAACTAATTCACAATAAAAACTCTAAAGAAGATAGATATAGAAGGATCTTATCTTGATGTGAGCAAAACCAGTTATGAAAAGCCTACTGCAAACATCATATTGAATGGAGAAAAGATGATAGCTTTTCCTCTAAAATCAGGAAAAAGAAAAGTACAGCCACTATCTCCACTCTTAGATTCAATATAATACTCAAAACAATTGATAGATCGATCAGGAAAGAACGAAAAAGAGACAGTGGACAGGAAAAGAAGAGGTAAAATTATCACTATTTACACATGACACAATCCTTTACATACAAAATCCAGAGAATTCTACCAATAGGCTCTGAGAATTAATAACCAAATGAGATAATGTAGCAATATACAATATCAACACACAAAAATCTATAGTGTTCCTGTACACCATTGTTATTGCTTGTGTCTAGATATCTCCCCAAAGGCCTTTGCAGTCATAGTTGGGGCCTTTTCAGAGATGACTGGATCTAAAGTGTGTGACACTGGAATTGATCAATGGTGCAATGCTAGGCTCAAGGGAATTAGGCTTAAGGGTATGAGTGCTACCTGCCCTAAGTAGACTGGGTAGGACAAAAAGGGTAAAAATATAATGGTAAGGTCCCTTTCTTGCTGCTTTTGCTGTCTTCTGCTTGCTATGAAATTTCTCCTCTGTGATGGCTGTGTGCCAAGCCACCCTGCCTTGGAGTCTTGTGGACTGAAATCTCTACAAACAGTGAGCTAAATAAATCTCTCCTCCTCTAACTTCAGGTATTTTGTCTGAGCAATGAGAGAAAAGTAACTAAGACAAATGTTAAATCCATTGACAAAGAAATTAGAAAAGCAATGACATTGACAACATCATCAAAAAATTTACATACTTAGGAATTAATCTAAACAAGAAAATGAAAGACCTGTGCACCATAAACTGAAGTATTCAAAACAAAGAGATCAGAGAGGATATCTGAAAATGGAAAGGTATTACCTGTTCTTTGCTAGGTACAAATAACATTGTAAAAATTGGCAGACTCCTTTAACTGATATATAAATGGAATGCAATCCCAATCAAAATACCCACAACACTCCTCACAGAACTAGAGAAAATAATTCTACAATTCATATGAAATGAGAAGAGAACCAAAATAGTAAAAGCAATCATAGGGAATGAAAGTAAAGCAGGAAATACCACAATCCAAGATTTAAAGTTATATTTCAAAACCGCAGAGTAAAAACAGCATTTTACTGGCACAAACTCAGACACAAGGACCAAAGAAAGAGAATAGGTCACATAAACAACTCCAGAGACCACTGATCTTTGACATAATTTAACCAACATAGCCATCTGATCTTTGACAAAATTTCCAAAAACACATTTCAGAGTTAAATAGCCTCTTCAACAAGCGATGGTGGGGCCACATATGGTAACTCATGCCTGCTGCCCCAGTACTCTGGAGGCTGAGGCAGCAGGATCATTGTGAGTTCCAGGGCAGCCTGGTACACATAGTAAGTTCAAGGATAGCCTGAACTACATAGTGAGACTCTTTCAGAATCTCTTAATCTACTGGGTGATAAACTAGGTAAAACTCTCAAAGTCATAGGTGCAGGCAAAGACTTTTTGAGCGGAACCCCAATTACACAAGAAAAACATCAGGAATCAATCAATTGGATTATATCAAACTAAAATGATTCTGCATAGCAGGGGAAATATCCAAAAGAACAAAGAGGCCACCTATAGAGTGGAAAAAATATTTTACCAACTATAACCCAGACAGAAGATTAATACCTAAAATATAAAAAAAAACTTCAAAACATTAGACCTTTCCCAGAATAAAATATTCAATAAAAAATGGCATCTGAAGTGAATAAACAGTTTTCAGAAGGCATGGAAATAGCCAATACAAGAAAAAATGTTCAACATTGCTGATCATTACAGAAGTACAAATTAAAACAACACTGAGATTCCACCTTTTTCCAGCAAGAATGACTCTCATCAAAAAATCAAGCTATAACAAATGCTGGCAAGGCTGGGGGAGAAAGGAACTCTTCTACATTGTTAGTGGGAATTTAGATGAGTTCAATAATTATGGAAATCAAGGGAAAATTCCTCAAAAAACTAAAGCTAAAAATACCATTTGACTGAACTAGTCCCTTACTACACATCTTCTCAAAAGATTTCAATTTATCATATTACAGTGATACATACAAAGTCATGTTTATAGCAACACAGCTTTTAATAGCTAAATCTTGGAAGAAGCCTATACATTTATCAACTGATGAATGGATAAAATGTGATTTTTATTTACTATGAGCTGCTAGCCTGCTATAATGAAGGATAAATAGGAATCATCTATAGGAAAAGGAATACGTCTTGAGATCATGATTTCAAGTGAAGCAAATCAGACACATGAGCTTAAATATTACATGATTTCTCTCATATGATAAATCCAAAGTATAAATAAAGATGAAAAGTAAAGATAGATAATAGGAAATAGGGAGATAGGTCAGTTATAAAAGGGAAAGGAACTAACAGGTACAGGGAGAGGGAAAGGAAAAGGGATGTAAGTAGAATTGAGATATGTCCTATACATATACCAAATACACATACTGAATGTATTCATTATAGGCTGCAAGCATTTATTAACAGAGATTTTACAAAAGAAGTAAAACATTGTTTTGGGCTGTGGAGTTGCTTCCAGGACTGAATACCATGTCTGCGTCTTATAACCACTGCAAGTTACTTTCTTTATCTGTGTCTCACTTTCTTATACAATGAGTTTAATAATAATACCTACTGTATATTAGTTGGAAGATTAAATGATAATAAAAGTAAATCACTCAAAAAAAAGTCAAAAATAGAATAGTCTTGCTTCTCTTCTGGAAAAAGATTTAAATCTCTGTCAAAGAAGAAATCACAAGAGAAATCAGAAAATGGCTAGGGATGAATGAATATTAGATGTGGTAAAAAGCAAACACAACACAAAGAATTTGTACTTAGCACAGTTCTTATTAAAATCCCAGGAAGATATTAGAGCACATCACTTTTCAACTCAAGAAATTGAGGGAAATAAAAGTAAATAAAAAAATAAGAGAAAGAACAAAGCTTAGGAAACAGGTAAATTAAGTAGAAAACAGAAAACCAGTAGAGAAAAGCAATGAAACCAAAAGTACTTTTGAGAAATTCAACAAAATTGATGAAGCTTTAACCATATGGAGCAAGAAGAAAAGGGAGAAAATTCAAGTTAATAAAATCAATAAATAAAGAACTTAGTACTGATTCTACAATGATAAAAATTGATTAAATTCTGCACTTAGAACAATCATTGGCTAATAACTTGGATAACTTTGATGAAATGAACAAATTTCTAGGGGTATTAAACTTCCCCAAACTAACCCATGATGTAATAGAAATATGAATAGACCTTTATCTGGTAAGAAAATTAAATCAGTTATCAAGACTCTCCTAACAAAAAAGAAACCCCTGAACTTGATAGTTTTACTGGTGAATCTACCAAACATTTAAAATGAACTAAAAGTAATTCTCAAACTTTTCCAAAAGCTAAAGGGATGGTAGCACTTTCTAATTAAATCAATGAGGCCAGAATTAACCTGATATAGTACTATACTGTATATTATACCAGTATAACTGTTTTACAAAATATTAAAATTAGAATTATTGTATGAGCCAGCAATGCCACATTGACTCTATACCCAAAAGAATTGGATGCAGTGTCTAGAGTTATTTGTGCATCTATATTCATAGCAGAATATTCACAACAGTTAAAAGGTGGAAGTAAAAACTCATGTGTCCATTAACTGATAAATGAGCAAGCAAAATGTGATAATATCTATTATTATTATAAAGGAAAGAATTGCTAACACATGCTGCAACATGACTGAACATTGCAAATACTAAGCTAAGTGAGACAAAGCAATCACAAAGTGATTAAATGCTATATGATTCCACCTCCAAAAAGTATTCAGAATAATCAAAATCATAGAGGCAGCAAGTAATATGGAAGTGGTTAGGGTAGTGGTTAAAGGCTTGAAGAATAACTGAAGAATTATTCTTTAATGGGTATTAAGTTTTAGTTTTTCAAAATTAAAAACACCTGGGAGATGTATGGTGGTGGTAGCGACCCAGCGTTTCAAATTTATTTATACTATTGACCTGTACACTTAAAATGGACATGATCTAAATTTTGTGTTTTATGTTTTATTACAACAAAAATGGGACAAAATCTTCTTTTTTTAATTTTTTTATTTTTATTTTAAAGATAGTAAAATACAACAGAACATAACTGAATAAAGTCAATCAAAACAAAGCAGTAGGACTGGTATAGAACTTCGAAGACCGATAGTGTGAGTACAATAGCTACTATAACATATCTTGCTATCTTCGGATTAGCTGACCATTCCAACAGGTGTAGTGGAGTTGAAGCAAAAACAAAACAATACAAAACCAATAAAAACAGAATAAAAAACAAAGGAAAAAAAGAAAAATAATAACGATCAGAGTAAAGCAAAATGGTGAGAACTACATTGGTCCTCGAAGACAAGACAGAAGAGAGTCCCCCATATCTGCAACATTGCCTACTTCATCAGGCAGAGAGACATTCAGGATGCCGATCAGAGGCCTGCAAAATCTACGAAAAAACACTAGCGTTTAGCTGCTTTATGTACCTTAGTTGCCATCAATTTAGCCAGACCTCAGAGCCAGCAGCTTGCTTACGAGGGGGGCGCGGGGGGAATGGATGATGTCCTTGATTCCGAGGCTGCGCGCCAGTCCACACGGGCCCAGTGAGTTGGGGCCCGGTTGGATTCATTCTGGTTCTCCTCCGGGGTTGTGGAGCCCCCAACCCCGGAAGGGGACAAAATCTTCAATACCAGTATTTTAGTTGTAAATTTCATAACCTTTAAAAAAGAAATAAAAGTGTTATGTCATGAACAGTTTTAGTAAGTAGAAGAAAAAGTACTTCCTGTCTTATTTTATGAAGTTACTGTCAGCCTAATATCAAATGATTTACATTGTGACCTCACTTATTCCTTCATTTTCTATTTTTTTAATATTTAGAGCTGAAAAACAAAATTACGATATCTCATCCTAGATTCTTTTTTAAAGTGGTCATGTTGGTATTTGTTATTAGCAGAAAATGGACCTTAAGTATGAGTATCCAGGGCATCAGGAAACAGCAGAGGAATCTCAGTGTGCCCATCAGTCATGAAGGGAGAGTGGCCAAAAATCTTTGTCACTTTGTCACAGAGTCACAATACTCAACACTTCAGCTTAATTGAGGACAAATTTGTTTGAGCTCATGTTTAGTTCTTATCTGACTGGTTCCATGGCAGGAAAGCATGATGGAAAGGTCTATAAGAGGAAGTTTTTCACCTCGTGCTAACCAGGAAGCAGAACGTGAAGACAGGAACTTTCTCTCAGGGAAGGAGATACTATCATGTCAGGTCCCCACCTCCCACTTCTTCCTCTTAAAAGATGGAAGTAAAAACTCACATGTCCATTAACTGATTAGTGAGTAAGCAAAATGTGATAATATCTATTATTATCATAAAGGAAGGAATTGCTAACACATGCTCCAACATGACTGAACGTTGAAAACACTATGCTAAGTGACACAAGGCAGTCACAAAGTGATTAAATGCTATATGATTCCACTTCCAGAAAGTATTCAGAATACTTCTAACCAGGCCCCTTTCCTCACATCGCATTTAGTGATCTCGCGTTCCTCCTACAATAGCTCCTCTTAGGAGTGCATGAGGCTTTGGGGGTCTTCCAGATATAAACTATCATTTATCATTGTTTTATGTTAATATATTATAAAAGGAATTTAAGTTGTTGCAGCATCTTAATTTGTATTCAGTGTCAATAGCACAGTTTCTTCTCATGAGCTTCAACTAAAATATTTATTTTTCAGATTCCTTCCTGTCCATCATACAGTAATGCCCACTATACTGACACTGCTAAAGCAGGCTCTCAGAAAGCTCATTTTGCATCAATTTTTAAAGTATTACCCTAAAAATTATGACATATGTACCTAAGTTATTTCAGGCAAATGTTATTAAAATTTGTTCCCTTCTTTCAAATTAGAACTTTGATTATTCTGCAAATTTATCTCCTAATTTATACTTTAATTTTATTGTTTCAAGTCCCCCAATAATATATTCTTTTTTATCATAATCCTTTCTAGATTCTCCAAATATTGTTCTTAGCTTGCTCTGTATTTCCTTCCTTCCCTTCTTTATTTTTCTCTTTCTCTTTCTCTCTCTGTTTCTCTCTCTTTTCGTCTTTCCCCTCTCCCGTCTCCCCACACCCCTCTCCACCTCCCCTCTGCCCTCTCCCTTCTTACCTCTCTGTCTTATATTTCTGGTATTGGGGATTGAACCCAGGACCTTTGCACTTAGCTACATCTTCAATTTTTTATTTATTTATGTGTATTTTTTATGTTAATGATATATAATTCTAGAATGGACTTTTTTTTAACACTGTTGAAGATATAGTATTCAAGAGTTTTCTTACTTCTATTAAGCATAGAAAACTCCAACTACCATTATGAAGCCCATTCACTACTTCATAACAATCTAGTTTTTTTCCCCCCTTTGGCTACTCCAAAGATCTGAATATTGTATCTTTTTTATTCTATAGTCTCACTATAAGGTGTATAGGTGAAGTGTAATTTTTACTTCTCCTATGTAGAAACTCTATGGTTTCTGATACCTTTAGCTTCAGTCGTTGATTTATTCTGGAAAACTCTTTGTCATTCTCCCTTTAAATAATTTATTTCATTATTTCTTTTTTTTTTCTGAAATAGAAGATAAAATTAGGCTTTCTCCATCTATTCTTCCATGTCTATGAAACTTTACTTCATAAATTGCCTAATTTTCATCTAAATATTTTTCTACCTATTGTTTCTCCTTGTCCTCGATCAGAATTTATTGTTTCCTTGAGAATGGTAAGATCAGTACCATTGGGAATTATCTGATGATGTGAAGTCGATGATGATGCTGTAGTCTTCTAGGAAGCGCCTTCATCTGGATTTGGTAGACACATGCTGGAATCACTTCAACTAAGCTCATGGTTTGAACACAACCCAGGCGATTGGCATTTGCTCCAATATAAGCCTTGCACGCTGTGCTTATGAACTTTTTGCAATCTAATTAGTCTTTTGATCTTCCCAGATACAAGGCACGTTCTTTTGCAGCCCTGTGGGTGTATGTGCTGAGTGGTGATTGAGAAACATCCACGTCTGTTTCACCCTTAAATTGAAGGTGAGGCCCTTTGGACTGAAAGATATTTTGAGGAAGTATGGTATAATTAGTTTGCGCACTTTGGAAAGGCCTTCAGCTTTGTCTTCTGTTCCTCGGGCCTCTCCTAAGAATACAGGGGATGTGAAATCAGAATTATTGGCTTCAGATCTTAGATCTGCTAATTACTAACTGTGTGTCTTTGGGCAAGTTACTTTACCTTTCTCTGCTTCATTTGCCTCCATCTTAAGTTCAGAGAAATTACATCTCTCTTATATAGTAGCTGTAATGAGTGGGATAATACATATAATGCTTTCAGAAAATTCCACACATTTGAGTATTCAATTAATGTTAGACAAATATAGCCTTTCATCCAAATGATTTGTGGACTATAAAGAGAGATATAGGGCATATATAATTATTCCTAATAAATCTAATGTGATATTTTCCACAAGCAATACAACAAAGCTGCAATGATAATTACAAAGAAGAGTATTTCACCAAAAATGCCATAAGTGTGGGTGGAAAAAAAATCAATAGAGAAAATAGTTCTATTTTTCTGGATTAAAGTATTATAGGGACAAGGACAGGTGAATCACTTGCCATTTCTCCAGCCCTTTCTAACAAACCAAATAGACAAATAAGGGCTACACAGATCCACAGGCAAACAGCCTGCTCACATACATGTGCTAAATAATTCCTATGGGCATATTCTTGTTGTGGCTCAAGAGTCACTTATTTATTGTTCATATTTGTGAAAGAAAAAAGTATTTATGTATCTGAGTTTGGCTTCTTTCTCTCCAAATTTGGACCATAAGGCTTCAAAAGTTATAAATGTCTACCCTTCAACATGGAGACAAAGTCAGATTTTGTCTTGTTTTATTATGATTATCATTATTACTTTTGGTCACAGCCTTGAAATCACCAAGGGACAGTTCTAATGCAGCTCTGGCCACAATGCCCTGGATGCCCTCCTCCGGCATCTGCCTTTAATCACAGACAATATGGTTTGTGTTTAGAATCGAATGACTGTCATCATCTAGCACTAATGTTCTCTGTCACAGGGACTTAACAACCCATTTGGGGAACACTCTCAGAGACTTTCAAATTCAATATTCTCTCCAAACTCCTGGCTTTTCATTAACCATGCCATGTGGGTTTCCAAGGCGTGATGCCCAATGGTATTATTTTTCCAAAGAGGTCATGGGAGAGAAGTGTTTTTTTTTTTTTAAGTGCATATTTTAGCACTTTTAAACATGCAAACTGACTGTAGTTTTTATGGGGAAGTTGCATTCACAAATAGCCAAAATTCAGGACTCAGCTTAGTTTTACAATAGAAAGTACAGTTGGTTCTGTATTGCATGATATGCAATTACCCAGTATATGATTGAAATAAATTACAAACTGTTGTTGATTTTGTGCATAGAGCTTAGTTGGCTCTTTGATATATATTTTCTCATTAGTTTCCCCCTGATTTATTTATGACATTGTTATACACGTAAAGGGCAAATTGCTAAAGTTCACATTGCAATGACCGGTTTGCAGTTGAAACATTCAGTTACGATGTGCAAATGATTCTCTAAGTGTTCTGAAGGTGTGCTGTATCCCCTCATAATAGTGAAGCTGTCCATTCCATCTTTGCAGTGTTTCTCACATCTTTCTTCTCTTTGCCTTTCTCATGACCATCATTTCAGAACCTTATCATTTTTTGCCTTGAAAAAAAATCACATTTTTCCAATCATTTTCCACATATGCAGGCTAAATCCCCATGATGTCCCTGCTTCCAAGTGCTGGAAGATTGATTATCTAAAATCACTGTCCTGATTATGTTTCTCCCAAACCCAAAAGAAAAAAAAATAAAAAAAATAAAGAAGAAAAGGAGGCAAGAGGAGTAAGCAATAAATTGGTGAGAGGAGGACAAAAAATTTTCTATAAGAAGGAAATAGGAAAAGAAAATAGAAAAGCAGAAGAGAATAAAAGGAAAGATAGAGAAAGATTACTGCGTGTGCTAGTGGAAAGGTGCAAAGTTCTATGCTATTGATTTCTTTCTGATATCACCCTTCTTTAATAGCATTCATTTTATGCAATTGGAATATAGGCAGATGATGGTTCCTGCAGTTACACACTTCAGTGGAACACTTCTATTTAATCTGCCTAACTAGGTATTTCTCCACCTGCATATCTCTGTGCTCATCTAAATGGAAGGTTATTACCACTGCATCCTAGCCTGGGACAATATAATTAAGCCAATTTCAAATATTTATGTGAAAAAAGTCATTCTTTTCTCTCCCTTCTCAGCAGGGGCCATTATTGATTGGATGGTGATGAATTAGTGAGATGTCCTGTGAGCATGGGTAGGAGGTATAGAGGACATATGTTGTCAGTGCTGATTATGCCATAGGCATTTAAACTCCAAGGCATACAATGAAAGAGCAATGTTGTTAGCAAGCACAATTTTTTACAGTGGAAGAAATTGACTGAGTTAGGATATGAGAAAAAATAAAGGGGTCATCACACATTGAAAATGGAAGTGATATTTCTTTCTCTCTCGTTTATGATTGTAAAGGTTTGCTTCCAAACAAGAGCCACATACACAGCTTTAAAATTCTGAATTATATGATAAAGATTTAGCATCATACAGAATCAAATTATAAAAGCAGAAATCCTAAGAAGGGCAATTTAAAAATGAAAGAAAGAGGAAATTGAAGTATTATAAAAATCTGTAATAGTCAGAGTTATGAAATATATAAAACACTAAAACAAAATTATTTCTTTTAAAAAAGAGAAGATAGAATGGGTAAGTTTAGTTATGTATCTTCACAAATAATTTCATCAACTCACATTTTAAACAAACACAAAACAAGAATAAGAATGTAGAAAGGTGAGAAGCATGCTTCTCATATTAAAATAAATGTTGCCATCTTTATCATTTTCATTATGATGATGTAAATTCCTGAATTGGATTAGAAATATGTTTACTTTTTCATAAAATATTTCTATTCTTAGCTTCAAGACAAAAAAGTAGTAATTATTTTATTATTGTTTGTGCGAACAAATGAAAATTGTATTTATGAGACACACTGTGAACTCATCAGTCATAGGGACAGGTGAAAATAAGAGAGCAAGCATTTGTTATTTATTAGCTTGAAGTTCTTGTTAAAATGTGGTTTTGCATCCAAAATAAAAGTGAAAGCTAAAGGAAAATGGAGAGTCTTACTTTATTTTATTTTTTATGGAAAAAAGTAGAACAATTTTATAACAAGATGATGAGAGAATAACAATAGTTAATACAGTACTTTGTTTTATCTTTATTATTTTTATTTTTAAATGGAATGTTTTTATTAGTATTAGAAAGTAACAATTTTTAATATGCAAATAATCTATAGATTATAAATTAAGATTAAAAGTGAAAGCACAGCAACCAATAAGCACATAATTAACCATGGCACATCCATACAATGGAAAATTATTTAGAGGAGCAAGAAATGAGCTATAAAGCTATGTAAAGGTATAGAAGAAATTTGCAAGTATGTTACTAAGCGAACAAAGTCAGTGTACTAATCATTTAAATTACTATATATGCCACTTTAAAAAAGACAAAACTAAAGAGACAGTAGAAAGATCAGTAGTTGTTAGAGGTTGAGGTGGGTGGGGAGAATAAATAGGTCTGTGGGAACAGTAAGTTTAATGTTTTCTGTCAAATAGAAGTGATTCCATTTTGCACTGTAGCCCAACCTGGATATCCCTTCCTGAACATACTAAATTATCAAAAATTTCCATTCAGTTTCAATCCTGGGAATATAGCTACTAACAACAGATAGATTATCAGGGGATTTTCTGTTCTTCACATTCCCCTCCACTCTGCTCTCCCTTCCCTTTAGCAATCCCTCAAATTTTCCTGGCTTCCTATTGTCTGAGTTAGCCAATCGGGATAGATTGTGATCCTCCAAACCAGCCAGTGGGAAAAAGGTCAGCTGCTTTTTGTGCATTAGGGATAAAAGGGGCTACCTTCCTTGGCCTTGTATGTCTGATACTCAAGCTTGTGCCCTTTTGCAAAAATAAAAGGCTTTGTCGAGATATCTTGATGTCTGAGTGTTTTATGATCTGTACCGACAAATTGTTCCAACAGGCGGAACTTGGGTGATTTCTTTGGAAAGTGAAACTATTCAGAATGACACAGCAATGGTAGACGCATACTGATGTGCATTTGTCAAAACTCATAGAAATTTACAACACAAAGGGTAAATTTTTGTGTAAACTATAGGCTGTAGTTAGTAGCAAAATTTCAAAAAATGATTCATCAGTTACCAAATATACTTATAACAGTAAGGCAAGATATATTTATTACTCAGCTTTGCCATCTGTGAAACAAAATACCTGACCTCCTGAAACTTAAAAGGAGGAAAGGTTTATTTTGGCTCATACTTTCAGAAATTTCAGTGGGTCGTTGGCTGGTTTCAAGGCAGAAACAACATGGCAGAGAGAAATGGGAACACTGTTCAGCTGATTGTGGCTAGAAGCAGAGACAGACAGTGAAGCACCTGTGTAAGAGACTTATCCTCAGAAGCCACGCCTGCAGTAATTCGCCTGGTACAGCCGGGTTCTTCCTCCAATAGGGTCCCGTCTCTTATCAGAACATTCTTCAGTGAAATTATCAGTGGATTCATTCTCTGATGAGAATAGTGCCCCCATGATACAGTTACTTTTCTATAAGTTCCACCACTGAACACATGAGTCTTAGGGACATTTTAAACCCAAAATAACAATGTGTGATTGGGAAAATTATGGGAGCAACGGGTGTGTGAGTGTGTGTGTGTGTGTGTGTGTGTGTGTGTGTGTGTGTGTGTGCTATAATACAGCACTTTATACATTCTGTTAATTTTTTTCTGTAAATCTAAAACTATTTTGAGCAACTATGTCTATTATTTTTTTTCAAAGGAAGTCTACACAAGACATGTAACAGAATAATAGCTAAGGCTTTTTTATTCGAATGGTATATAAAGTCAAGGAACAACAGGATTCCTAGACTACCTCAAATTTTTCTGTTATTTGACTAAGTATAGGTCTCAACTACATTGAATAGGAGAACTTCTACTATATGTTGATATTTTCATTTTTATTTTATAGGAGGGAGGCCACCAAAATCCCTACTTTGTGTGTGTGTGTGTGTGTGTGTGTGTGTGTGTGTGTGTGTGTGATGGTTTCCTCAATTTTCTCAATTTTAATCCCGGAGAAAATGAAAACACATAGATTATGTTCCATAATGAAAGATTATCACCCTTTGCTCAGTGATAAATAATAAAATTGAGGCAACTGACTAAAGGAAACTGACATTCTTAATAGCTGATTTCAAGCTGTGAATAACAAAAGTCTAAAACTCTTTGGAGCTGTCTAGGGGACGGCAGTGGGAGGCTAAAACAGCAGCGAGCAGACGCAGAATGCTGAGCCTCTGACACCCACCTTAACAAAACAGCTCCATTTTCTTGCTTTATAGTTTAGCTTTAAGCATATAATTTTCTTCAAACAAATGCTTTCTTGCCAAGAAAAATAATTAGAAAACTGTTGGTGTAGAGATTATGTTTTGAAAATTTAACCAAATATAATAATGGCATGTGTCAGAAAATCAAATCCAGGAACAACCATGTAGAAAAATGAAAAGAACAGCATGAGATGATGCTAATGAAAGGAATATAAAGGTGAAAAATGATAAATAGATTTTACAAATGTATACTGAGGAAAGAAAATTGCAGAAAAATAGGTTTTCTAACAAATGAACACAGTCATTGAAAAGCAATAATTTAAAATTTTTCAGATATTAGGTTCACTTAAGTCAATTTAGTAATACCATATGGAAAGGTTAAATTAGGTCTGTTGGAAAGAATGCAAAACATATTTTAAAATTTGATTATATACTTCTGGAAGTTTATACTTGTATCATTCTGTATGACATCATATCTAGTTAAATATTAAAGTCCAGTCACATTTTTAGTAAATAATTTAAACTTTAGTTTACACAAACTTGGGAATTTGAAACCAAACAATGAACTCTGTAAAAAAATCAAATAGGTTTGAAATATATTAAAATTAGTATCATTAAAATACAAAATTATTATGACATTCAAGTAATATAAGATGTGTAACAAAACTTTTAGAGTCAAAGACATTCCATGGTGGAATAGAGCAAACCCCAACTATCTTTTAATGGAAAATCAAGCTTTTTAGTCTAGTATTTGGTATTTTTCATGAATTGATTGAGCACTCATTCTTGTTCTTGCTAGGAAACACAGTGCAGTATAGCAATGAACAAGGCAAGAGATTTATATATATGTTACACTTAAACATTTCTTTATAGTTTTCTTTTTATTTAGAATGAATGTTCTTTTTTCTTTTGTCTACTTAAATTATATTAATTCTCTATAATTGATCATGAGTTTTGTTACATGGAGGTCTCTTGTAAAACTCAGACTCAAAGATACTCCCTCTTTTACATTTCTAAAACAAAGCATGAATCCTAAAATATGCTCACTCATGTTGTTTCATGTTCTCCAGTAGCTCCATTTATTGTTTTATCTCTCACTGAATTATAAGCATTTGGTAAATGTTTAATGAATAAATATTTTTGAAGTACTGAATAAAATATAATTCCTTGAGATTAAAGTCTTTGTCTATTCATGATATTTCTTCCAAAAATTACTTAAGATTTGGCAGCCTCACTGTGTCAAAAAATGTGTTTATTTTTAATACAATAATTAGTAGATCAAAATTTTTTTAAATTTAAACAAAATCTTTTCACCATTTTTCCAAATATAGTCCCATCATTAACCTCTCATGATAATAACCCCTAATAAAAGATGTTTGCTTCAGTAAAAATAATTCAATTATCTTGATCTTTGAACATTTTTAAAAATCTAGTAGAATTTGCTTTTGCCTTTGTTTCCAAAAAGAGTGTTGTATGTATTCGATGACCAGTGAAGGTTGGGATGTTTAATAAGAACAATGGTGGAAAAACTCATTTCTATATTACCTGGTTTTGAAAAGTGTTCATTGATTATGGCAGCATAAATTGTAGTCACAATTGTTTTATGATTATCACCACTTTTAATATTTATTTAAAAGTCTGCATTATTTAAAACCCTTCATATGTGTTATTTTTCAATGGTATTATCTTAAGTCTATGTGTAATGTATGTTCGGGAGTATTGCTTCTGTATAGCACATGGAGTAATGAATCTAGTTGCACTCCACAGTAATCATCAAGTAGTTCCTGGTCAAGAATAGAAAGGCTGCGATTCTCAGTGGCATGATTTTAAGATTTTGCAGGAAAGTCGCTAATGTTTAAACCCCTAGAAACATTAATTTTATTTGAAATAAGTATGGCAAACTTTTTAGAAGTTTTCTATCTTAATATTCATAGTCAGAAAATTAGTCCAAGTGTACATGTAGACTACACATAGAAGCCCAGACCTAAGTTCCCTGATCTTTCAATACTAACCAGAGCTTTTTCTGGAATTCAATGCCATATGCTACTTTAAATGTCAATATAATAGTTTCTGTATATTTTTACTTTTCTTTGTGGACTGTATGTTTCTTCCTTCTTCATGACAAAGATGAAGCTAATTCCATTGCAGTGTTCCTTACTACCTCTAATTTAGTGCCTCCAACAGAGCAGGCATTCAAAGTATATTTGCTAAAAACAAAAATTGTATGTGTATGTGTATGTGTGTATGGATATAGTGAGGAGATAGAGACAGAGACTGAGACAGAGAGACAGAGAGAATGTGTATGTGCATCTGGGTAGAGGAAAGAGAGAGGAGAGTGAGAGCAGAGAGAGAGATAAAGATGGAAAGGGAGAGAGGGAGGAGAGAGGACAGAAGAATGATGAAAAGTTAGTGAAATTATACTGCAGTAAATTTTAGAAGACTTGAGATAAGATTCAAAGATTGCAAAAAAAATTATATATTCCCATAATAATGAAATGAGTTGAAAAATATAGTGAGCAAAACTATGGAAATGCAATTAGTGAAAACTTGTGACAGAGAGAAGAATATTTTGGAAAATCCCTTTTCCTTTCAAGTGTATGATGTCTAGCTGTATTTTTCTGCTTTCTCCCATGAGTTCTTCATTCCAAGCACATCTGATCATTCCCTGCACCTCATCATTGCCATCTGTCTTTTGTGTTTAGGAAATCATAAATCCAGAAGCTGACTCTCCAATAAAACATTTTTCCTCATGTTTCTTATGGACTGAATGTACATTTTTTTTTTTTGTATTGGTGACTGAAGCCAGGGCATCCTCTTGAGCATTCATCTTTAATGGTTTCCTGTTGTTATTTTGTTTTGTTTTGTTTTTTGGTGTGTGCTTTATTTTGGTTTTGTTTTTGTTTTTGGACAGGTTATTGCCAAGTTACTAAGTTGCCCAAACTAGGCTCAAACTTCTGCCTCAGCCTCTGAAACTGCTGGGATTACAGACTTTACCATCACACCCAGCTATGTAATTCTTTTAGACTTCAGAAAGACTTCGTTCCCTTCAGGCCTCCATTTTTTTCCTTCTCTTCATGTCTTTTGGCATCATGGTTTTTGCTACCCTGTTTTCACTCAGTGGCTATTCAGCTAAGTTATGCTCACCTGAACCCTTGTTATTCATAATTATAATGAAAAATCATTGGCCTACTTATTTCAAGGTTAGTCCTGCATATGCCACTCCCCCGTGTGCTTCTGAAGGTGCTGGTCATATTGATTTGCAGTCTCTGATTCAAGATCACTGAGGCACATCTTCACTACTACTAGGGAAGTCCTGTTTTCTAAAACTTCACATTTATAACCTCATTAGTTCCTCACCTTAACTTCCTAACATTGAGGTCTATACAATCCTATACAGCCATACATATATCCCCTTTTTTCTTTCTTCCCTCCTTTCTGATTTCCTGTGTTTCAGAGAATAAACCTTTCCTCCTCTGAAGATTAACTCTTCATCTGTGCTCTTGAAACATTTATTTGGTTTTTTTGAAAATTGTTCTAAAATTCTCTCTCTGGTATATCTCCAATTTTTCCAAGTCAACTTTTTTTCTTCTTCTCAGTCATCAGAGTCAGTGTTTTCCATGTTAAGAGAAAACAAAGCCAAAAAATGTTCACATTTATTACAATCCTTTTTTTCTTTCCTCCTCCTCCTCTCTCTCCTTTGTGTGTTGCTTAAGTGTCTGGACATAGCCATCAATATTGCCTGTTCCCAATGCATTCTACTCCTTTCAGAGAATCATAAACCCATTGCAATCCAGCTTATGTGCACTCTTCTCTCCTGAAACTCTTCAGGCAAATACCACATGGTTCACGTAACATAATGGAGTAGAAATTTCTCAAAACTTTGTATATTATTTGCTGGATTTTATTGTATCTCATAATATTAATAATTTTTCCTTTATTATTGAAGCTGTCTACGTCTCTAGACTCAGGGCTGTACTTCACTTACCTAATATAGCCATATTGGACTACAACCGTGTTTTAAATACCCTTCCAGAAAGTGCAAATAGTGAAATGAAAGAGGAAATGGAAGATTATTTTCCATACGGACCTCATATTCAAGTGAATGAAAACAGTATGGCAAAAAATTCACGAATTGGTTACTGACTTACTTTTGGTGTATTCTGTGAACGAGACACAAATGAAGCAGATATTAAGAAGTGTAGAATGGTTTGAGTCTGGCGATTCTGAAAAGTTCTCTCTGAAAAGGGAAAGGTGGCTTGAAACCTAGACAGCTATAATGATGACACTCTGTGAAGGACAATGAGTTGACCTCACTTAGTAGTTGTGTGTGATAAAGCCACTGAGGATGCAGAACCAGAAAAGCATTCGGGCTGTTTGTGCGTGGAAGAAGACAAGAGCTGGCATACAATGAGCCTACAGAAATGAGGAGAAGACAGATTATGAAAGATTTTATGTGTTTGTGAGTGGGTTTTATTATAAAATCCTTGGAAAAGCCTAGAAGGCAAAGGAACAATCTGATTTTGTGTCTGCTTTTTAGAGATTACTCTAGCTATGGTGAGAAATACAGAGAGGAAGATAAAGACTGGTTTTCCCTGGCACCCCTGGCTGGTCTGTGACATCTTTGGCTGTTTTATTGATTCATTTCACATGATTCTTACATATAGATTTCCCTATGCATTGTTTTCAAGCCAATGTAGTTTTTCTCTCTATGCATTTTCCTTTGAAAATTCTACCTAGTGTCATGGTTTTAATATGCACTGATAGCATAATGATTTCTAAATCTAAATCTCCTAGGCAGACATCGTCTGGGCTTCTGTCACATACATCTGCTTTCCAGCTGAACATATTCATTTGAATATCCATAGATGGCTAAAATACAAATGTTCAGAAGAAAATTAATTCTTTCATCTTTCACAGACTGACTCTTCCTAATTTGTTTCCTATCACAATTTCAGGGAACTGAAATAGAAATTGTCAGACCAAACTCAAAACATGACACTCATTTGGATTTTACTTCCCGAGCCTATCTAACAAATCATGAATTCCGATGCTTCTCCTGCATTCTTTTTGGTCTCTTCTGCTTTTCTTCAATTTTCCATAACACATTTAGTTTAGGGACTCGTCCTGCATCCTGGGTTTCAGTAACATTAGGGCTTCATTCTTGATCTTTGAATCTAGACTTGGGCTTTTCAGTCATGTGCTTCTCAAGCTGTCTAAACATTCAAGACTCAATTTTAAGTATCTGAATGGGCAGAAATACTCAACAAAACAGCCTAAGTTGTGGTGACAGGCACAAGGGATGTATATGGAGATCACAGAGCACTGAAGGATCTGTTGAGCATTTCCAGTGAAAGAACTCTCTTCTCCCCAGCATGGCTGCCTTTTATGGCTTACATCTTTCTCTCCAGGAAGCTTGCCAGAGTGACCCTCAACACACCCTAAGTCTATTTCTCTCATTTAAAACCATTCAGTATGTGAGTTAGATTATATCAACCTTTAGTTTACACTCTTATCTAATGATTCCTTGCTTTATATGGGTTCAAAACACATTAGCTGATCACTAAAACAAATTTTGTATTTATGACATTGTATTTTGACTCAACTATTTTACATTTTTCTCTTCACTGGATTCAGAGCAGAGGCTTAGTATTACCTGAACATTTGTGGTCTTTCATTTGTAGGTGAATTGGCATAGATGCTCTCATTCTATGATCAGAAAACTCGTAACCATATTTCTGCATCTACTCAAATGTGGTTTTCACCAGGACTCTTCTCTTTGTCAGGCAGAGTAGATATGATTGCCACACAAGTGTAGCAAAAGAATCACCCTGCACTGCATTGAAGAATCACAAATAGACTATACATAGGTTAAGGATCATAATGTATCTTATTTGTTCTTTTATAGGACACAGTATAGTGTTTTATCACTTTAAAATTGTGTAAAATGTGCTTGTTGAATGAATGAACAAATGATAAAGAATGAATGAAGTTGACTGTAATCGTAGGATTATGAATACATTTAAATATTACTTGGTTAAAATGAATAAAGAAAATGAGACCAGTAAAAACGAAATTCATTAGCTGAGAAAATGGCTATCAGTGGTAAACTGAGAACTGAGATGAAAGCAAACAGGCCAGAAAGAACTTACTGGCTTTACTGGGTGAGATAAAAGAGCGTGATAGGGTAGAAATATCAAGTGGCTCACACAAAAATGTTGTAACACATGATAGATAGGCAAAAAGTACAAAGATACTGGGAAGAGGCAAACAATGAGATCTGAAAAAGAGAAAGAGTCACAAAGAAATATTCTAAGATTACATACTTGATGAAATTGCAAAGAAACATACAGAGAAATAAAAAATACCAGAATAAAGCCCATGTAAGATCCTGTTTGAAACTTGAGTGTGGAGTAATAGAAGACACATATGATGATTAAGAGAGGACATGAAAGTTGCCGAAGTCTGAGTTGAGGGGTATTTAAAACACAGTACAAATCAGTTTTGACTAGGGTTCTTCAAAGAGTAATTTGTTTTATTTCTGCTGAGAAGGCAAACTTGTATTTTTCCAGCCTTGATTCTAGTCCTCTTTCTAAGAAAATCCTGTACAAATTTAAATACATTAAAGAAAATTTTCACAAAACATCATACTGAAAGTTCGATTCCTATACAAAAAGGAAAAAATATGGGTTTTGTTTTCCAAAGTCTTTAAGGAGTAAGTTGAGAACCTCATGGTTCATCCCTCCACAATGTTTTGCTGTGCTCTGCCTGTACATGAATCTCAGACTGCAAAAGAACAATTCCACACACAACACTCCCAATCATAAATTAATATCGAGACATTTTTGTCACATGCTTTTCAGATGCATTCATATTCTTTCAATTGTTCCAGTAAGACTCTGTCTGCCTAAAGGATTGATTTATAATCATGATTTTATAAGTTGTAATATTTTTAGGTTGCTTCAATTTGAAAAAAGTTTTTAGTCTTTTTATGTTATGCTTTTGAGGAACAGTTATAAGTTTAGTTTCATGCCATGTTACATATGATTGGATGAAAGTTCTGTTTCTTTAGCAGGAAAATCCCAATAGTTTGACCAGTTTCTCATTACCCCCCAACAAAATAGAATATGATTTTCATATCTATCATAGCTGGTGGTGTTCATTTAGATCACTTGATTAAGGTGTTATGAGACAGACTTCTCTAAGTTGTTCTTTTATCATTTGTAAGTAATAAATGTTTTGTGAGAGGTACTTGGTAATCACATAGTCTATTCCTCAGCCAGCTTTCCCATTTTTAAGTGCATCTGTGCACATTGATTATTTACTATTTTATTGAGTGGGACTGTCTTCAGCAACATCACCTGAGAACTTCTGAGAAATTTAAGTTAACTGTCACCATCTAAAATTAATCCAGAAATCCTGAAAATTGGGATCTTAATAGTACCTCAATAATTACTCCAGATTATTGTGATCTGTGCTGTTGCAGGGATATTGGAATATTGAATCTTAATCCTAGCTGATTTTAATTTTTGTAATGTCTTGAAGGAAGCTTTAATAATTGCATATTCCTGGGTTTCACTGCTAGAAATTAGACTTCAATTGATCTAGGATCAGACCCAATAACCAACATATTTTATCTCCTAAAATGATTCAGTTGTGGAGCCACATTATAAAGTTAGTGGTGTATTTATCTGAAACAGTGATTCTCAAACATTTCTTCAGACTTTAATCATCTAAGGAGCTTTCTCATTTAATTGATCTGGAATTAATTTTGAATATTATGATCTAATAATATTGGGATCACTTTTAAACCTATTGATATTAAGTTTCCACACTTTATAATTTAAACAAAAACTCTAGTAGTGGGGTCCAACACTAGGACTTTTAAAAACTTCCCAGCTGATTACAATGTACAAGAAGTTGAGAGCCAGTGCTATGTGTCCTTCTGTACTGCACAGTGTATTATTCTATCACAAGGTTACTCCCTATTAACAATAATAAAAATGATTCCTTATTAAGCTATAATATGCATTAGCATGGTTCTAATAATTCTGCATTTAAAAATAATTATCACAATAATTCCCTGCATTTTTATGACAGTCACTCAATACAGAAGAGAAAATTTAGACTCAGGGCCAAGAATAACCTTGGCCAAAGTCACACAATCAGTAAAAGGAAAAGGAATACATTTTAACTTAGCCTCTGTGACTTCAGAAAATTTGTTCTTAATAATTATACTCCACTGTATTTCATTCCTTGTGGGTAAGCTCGCCTTATGTGGGTCTGTTTGTTTTATTTTAATAAACATGACTTGATTATAAATAGAAAATATCCTAGATTTCAGATATTCATGAATATTTCAGAGATACACGAGGTTTTTTTTTTTTTTTTTTCTTTAGGTGAAAAGAGTGCAGGGTAAAGTAGCATCTTAAATATCTAACTCTACCTTGTGACTCAGCAAAGAAAAGCAGAGTAGAGTAAATAGCTCAGGATTTGAGGCAGACAGAAATGATTTAAATATGATCTTCAACACTTATTTTCTAAGTTCATGACCTATATAATGGGAAAATAATTGCTATTGCCCAGAATTTCTGAGATTTCAATGGTGAAAAATAGACATTCCACCATGCTTAACACTTAGAAGATTCTTACTGAATGAAATTAGCACATTTTCAAGTCTAATGAAGTTGCTTTGGAGGAGAATGAACATTACATTTATGTAAAGTTAGGTATTCTATTCAGGCCAGCAGCACTGGTGTCAACTAGATGATTGTTAGAGAGGCAGAGTCTTGAGTTCCACCCGGATTTTATATTTTTGTAGTGGCTGTATGTGCAACTGATTTAAGCAGATGTTCAAGTAGATTTCTTTTAGAATATCATGTTGACTAAATTCTGATGGAAGTGAGATTAGTGGTTGAAAAGTGGAGTAAAGTTGTGGTGGGATTTTAGGAACACTTCTGAATATAAAATATAAGGTTCAGTCAGGCATAGTGGTACATGCCTGTAATTCCTGCACTCTGGGAAGCTGAGACAGGACGATCGCAACGTTTAACCCTGCCTGAGAATCCTAGTGCGTTAGAGAGATTCTGTCTCAAGATACATACATACATACATACATACACATGACAGGCAACTGTGTCAGATAAGGTTCACTAGAGAATCAGACATTTGTATGACTTACAAGGTAGGCAAAGAATAGCTGCTTAAAGAATCAGGGGTGGAAGAATGCAAACGAGCCATCTGTGCACTGTAGAGCTGAAGGATTCAGTTACAAGTCAAAGGCCTGGAGCTTACTGCTGAGTCTGGTGCAAGTCCCTTTTGGAAAATTGAAGAGTCTGTGATGGACGACTGGCAGAGCTGGAGACAAACATCCAAAGATGGTGACAAAGACTGGAGCTATTCTGAGGAAGCAGAAGAGCAGATTTATTCTTTTCCTTCCTTTTTACTCCATACAGGTAACAAACAAATTGGGGGTACCATCGCATCCAGCGTGAGTCTTTCTCTCTGTTCACAACTTACGTGTCAATCATCTAGACATGCCCAGAGCTGTGCTCCTCTAATCTGCTAGGAATTTCTTAATTCATTCAAGTTGACATCACAATTAAGGATCACACCGATATAGCTCACTGCAAAAGGTGTTGGGTTCACTCCTTGGTAGTGAAAAAAATGAGCTTCAACTATATCCAACTCTTCTTGAACTCAGTTGTGAACTACCATGTTTGGTTTCACAGAATCTGGTTAGAGATTTTAAGTTATTTTTATTTTATATCAAGCCCATGACATTTCAGGTAAATTTTATCACTGAGTATCCAAATAATCATATTGACAGCTGAACGTTTTCCGTTAAACTTTTGAGTTAAGCCAATGCTTATTTTCTGGCTGTGATTTTATTCTTTCCTCTCAATAAGAAGATAAGTTTTGAGAAAATGAACTAGTCAGGTATTTGTGCCTTCCTTATGTGAAGACCGTTTAACTATTGTAGAGTATATATAACAGTAGGGTTTGCAAAATATCCTGTGACTTCCTCCATGTAACAGAAAAGGGGATGTCATTCAGTCTCAGAATAACAACTTTATAAATAGGGAAACACAGTACCAAAAGCAATAAGCACACATTTTCTTCACAATGTAAAGTGAGCAGCCTATATGTGTATATGTTATCTTGGAAATTTTCAAGATGCAATACACAGCAGTCATTCACTGTGAAACTCTTAGCTTTGTGTTTGTAATGATTTGAAATTTTAATTGTTCTCATTCAAATTATAACCACAGCACTGTATATTTTTCTCTTTTAATATTTTTTCCCAAATGTCACTGAAAGTTGCTCTTTGTAGAATATTTGCTGAAAGGAAAAAGGTTGTGAGGAAAAGAAAATGTCATTAGAAAACCTGCAAAATAACACGATAGAAAGGAGAGCATATTGTAAGAGATGCCGATATGGTAGATAGTCCTTATTCAATGAAAAGTGAATCTAGGCCTAATGACCAGATGGCAGAGCTGAACACAGAAATTCCATATGTGTGATGGCAGCGAGGGACAGCCATTGACATACTTGCTTTTCCAGCCAAATGCCTCGGCAGATGCAGAGTTTTACACTTTAACATTGCAATATGGCACTAAAACCCAGGAGAAGAGTTAGATGCAAGATTCGAAGCTGATTTAAAGTGGCAGAATTTAAATCTGATCCTGTCCTATTAGGGTAAAAGCTATGAACAGAAAGTAAAGGGAGATTAGTCCTTTCCAGGACTGTGTTTTGGATCTGCAGGTCTTGTTACATTGTCTAAAAAAAGCTAGATCTGGTCATAATGCTTAGAGATTCCCTGCCCCCAAGAGTTTCTAAAAAAGCAAAACAAAATATCAGGGCTCAGAAACAGATTATTAAAGCAAAATAGCATTAATGTGTTCTGCCTGAAGTCTAAAAGTTCATAGTATGAGTTATATTCCACTTTGAATAAACTGCAAGATGTACTTGAAAATTAGATTTTAATTTAATTGAATTTTTCTGTATGAGGTGCTAGAGGCAACCATCTTTGTGGAAAAGGATCAGGTCCATGTTGCACTTCCTAAAAAGCCTTAAGAAAAATTTGGTAAACAAAAAAGTGGCACTCATAGAGTTTAAAACAATCTTAATACATATGAATATAGCATATATTATACATATATGTATAATATTTTCAGACAGAGATTTTTAAAATTATTATGCTATGACCTGGAAAGTCATTTGCAGACTCTTTCTTAGGGTCTGAATTGTTTTCCATAAGGAACGACCACCAGAGACAATAATAGCAAACACATTTCCCTGAACGCATCCTTAGTTGAGCAGATCAAGAGATGCAGCACTTTTCCTTTCCAGCTAATCTCCCTGTATTGTCTCACATGAGTCTTACTATTCAAATGTGCTACATTGGAATCCACTCACTGAGCATACCTGCTATTTTCACATCACTGCACAGTGATCACATGAAGGTCACACCCCCTACTTTTTCTATTCTTGTTTTCCAGTTATTTCTTTATGAATATAAATAAATATGATCATGGTTCTGATAGAGTTTGTAGTTAGAATGGAGCTGAATGCCAGAAACTGGCAATGCAGTCCTGAGTGGAACAAAAAATAGTCTAGATTTCCTGAGTTATGAGTGCCAGGCTTTCTAAATAAAGCACTTTATGCCCTTGTGACCTCACAATTTGAAGAGGAGTCTTGTGCCTGAGGCCTCTAAAGAAAACCTACCCTAGGACTCAGGGAGATGCTTCCTGTAGGTTCTGCTCACTTGGACTCTCCCAGGTGTATTACTGTCTCTCATAAAACTACTGTATTTCTCGCTCAATAAAGAGGTTTTGAAATTTGTATTTTTTGACTCTAAGTCCCATATGTAGACTTCCCACAAATCTTCTCAGAGAAGACCCAAGAACCAAGACCACCACACAATGCAGGGAGTCTTTCAGCCCTGACTGACCTCAGCTTCCTGGCAACAGAACTTGAACATATCCATTCCTGTTCCTCAGAGAATAAGAATCAAGAATTTAGGATTTACATCACCATGGTACTTAGGTCACACAGATATTTAATTTATACTTGTGGAGCTAAAATAATAATCATGAGGCTTATTGGGCCCACGTAGTTCATCGAATAAACTGAAGGAGAGAAGTTGCATCAGTGTGACCCATAGGGTTGGGGTTGTGGAACAGAGTCCAAAGTTATGAATCCCCTGTGGCTGCCTACAGTTGGATTGAGATCAACTGGGTAGCAGTTCCACTACTATATTTATCACAGTCTCCCATTGAAATTCTACCTCCTGAAACAAGTGTCCCTGATATTAATAAAATATATTTTCTGTGCATTTTAGAAATTCTTCAAGGAAATGGTTTAAGGTAACAAGCAACAACAGCAAGTGTACTTATAATGACAATAGGAATAACTAACATTTATGGGCATGTAATACATGTGTGACACCCCATTAAGTACATATGATCTCATTTAATTTTTCCTATAGTTCCGTGAGGTAGGCATTATTATTTTCTATATGTTTTTGAAAAGGCTTAGATTTATGAGATAAAGATTAGGAAGATTGTACAACCTCTATAAGATCAGAGCTCTGATAAATAATATAGCTGAGAATTAAAGTCTTTTGGTTTAGTTATAGAACAACAAATTTTATTTGTTCCTGTACTATACCAGAATATGATCACTGGACTCAACTAAATTAATCTTGGAGTCTTCTTAGGCTACTAACTAGGGCCTGTCTTCTTTAATTTAAGATAATATTGAAGGTCTTTCAAGTCACAAGAACAAAATCAAACATTTCTATGTATTAACCCCAGCACATGACCTTAGCACATTCTAATGTGCATTTTTATACTATTCTTCTTATTTGAGAATTCCTTACTCAGTTGGCTCCCAAATACTTTCTGTTTATCAGCTATTCAGGATTTCAACCAATTTTCATATCCACATAGAAACTTTCCCTGATCCTTTATGTCCAGGATGATGGATTAACTTTGAATCTGCCCACTTCCACTGACTTACCCAGGAACCTTTCTAGTCTATGGTGCCATTGTTCTCAGTGGACTACTGCAAAAACATCTTAATTGAATATAGTCTTTTCATGTTCTCTCACTCTGAACTATTACCTATTCTTCTCCTAAAGCAACATTTTCAAATTGTATCACTCCCTCTATTCCCACACCTATATTATAAAATTAGGCTTTAACCATTGGTTCCTAATAAATATTCTGGGTTCAGCTGCACTAGGCATAACTTCTCCTTCTCATGACCAATAACATGGACTTTTTCCTTGCTTCTTTTCTGCCTTCCTTTTGGTCTCTTGTTTCAGGTTCCTCCATAGGATGTTCCTTTTCCCTGGAATCACTCCAACTTTTCTAGTTTACCCTTGCATGTCCTTCAAATTCAGAACTCCTTGAGTGTGAGAAAGAGCCAACAATCTCTAAGGCATGTGCTAACTTTTGGCCAAATAATAAAGTAAATATTAATAGTGAAAATCATTTCCAGTTTGAGTTATACTAATTATCACTTTTAGTAAGTTGCCCTTTTCTTAATATAATAAGCTAAGAATTGTTGGTTTATTCCCTCCTTAGAGAGATTTATTGGCCAGAGAACTCTAAATGTTTAGAGTACATAGCCTGATTTCCTATTTTATATGCCTTTATACCTAACACATACTGCCTTCAAAATGTATACCATCTCACATGTTTTTCTTACTTGAGACTTTGTCATTCATTCCATTCAGTGGTGGGGACCATGATCTGTTTCACTGACCATGGGCAGAATTCTGTGGCTGTGTTGATGAGTAGAGGGAGTGTGTATGTGGGTGGGGGAGTTTACAACTGATTCTCTGTGACATGAGTAAATTGTATTCGGTCTTAGTCTTTTGAGATGTTCATTCTTAGAGTCAATTGTCATTGCTACGAGGCCCACTGCTATGGTTTAGATTTAAAACATCTTTTCCAAATCTCATGTTTAAAAATGGGGTCTTACTGCAAGGGACAGGTCATTGTGGTACATGACTTAGAAGGGCATGTCCTCATTCCTGTTTCGTTCTTTGTCCCTCCGCTTCCTGTCTGCCATGGGATGAATAGCTTTACTCTGCCATGCTGTT
Source organism: Dasyprocta punctata (assembly GCA_004363535.1). Taxonomy (NCBI): domain Eukaryota; kingdom Metazoa; phylum Chordata; class Mammalia; order Rodentia; family Dasyproctidae; genus Dasyprocta; species Dasyprocta punctata. The sequence goes on from RJWM01003133.1 coordinate 113,314, forward strand.
CTGCAAGTACTAAAACTGTTGACTTACCTTGGCATCATCCATATGTTACTGGTTTTTCTGGAGTGCAGAGTACAAGAATTTTGAGATCACAGATGTTCCCACCAAGATTTCAGATGATCTGGGAAGTCAGGCAAAAATGTGCAACAGGGTCACAGTTCCTGTTAGGATCCCATGAAATGACAGTGCATGAAGGTATGAGAGTGAAGCTAAAGTTTCAGTGGAGAACCCTAGAAGTTGGAGACAGCAGGAATATGGAATATCTGCTGAGGGTAGCTGCAGGCATTGCACAGAGCCATTCCAAAAGAGAGGCTATGTAGGCTACAACCACCAAGGCAATAAGAAAGCCCTGTCAAAGCCCTTGTATATCACATAATTGCCTCATAATTTGCATTGGGTGCTTGCCACATAGCTATTAGATTTAATATTTGCAATGCTGAGAATTGGTTTTACTTTGGTCTTACTTTTTTTTTTTTTTTTTTTTTGTGGCACCGGGGATTGAACTCACAACCTCGCGCCTGCCAGGGGAGGCGCCTAAGGCACTGAGCCAAACTCCCGGCCCTGGTTTTTTGAGGCAGAGTCGCACTATGTAGCTCAGGCAGGCCTTGCGCTCGCGTTGTAGCCCAAGCTGGCCTCGAACTCACAAGGCTCCGCCTACCTCAGCCTCCCGAGTGCTGGGATTAAAGGCGTGCGCCACCATGCCCGGCTGTGGTCTTGCTATTGATTTCCCTATTCTTTCCCTTTGAAATAGGAATGTTCATCCCGGACCACTGTTTATCACGAGTGTTTAATTTTCTTTTTCATTTTTAGATGGGTTTTGATTCTGACAGGAGATTTTGCGCTTCAGCTTTTCAGTAACGTTGGAACAGTTAAGACGTTGGTAACTCTTCGAGATGAACTAAGTGCGTTTTGCATGTGATGGACATATGCTTTTGGTGGGCCAACAGTGGAATATCATCGGTTAGATGTAAAATCTGCTCCTCTCCCTCAAAGTCTCATGTCCCTAGGTGGAATCTGGTCAGAAGGTGAGAGCTTTGGGGTCATGACTTGAATATTATTCTAGTCCCTGGTTCCTACTTTTCCTGTGTGCTTCCTGGTCATTGTATGGTAAATAACCTTTCTCCATCATGCCATTTTGCCATTCTGTTCTATCTTGGAGTCAGCTTACCATGAAAAAAATCTACTGAAACTGTGAGCCAAAAAATATCTCTCCTTTAAACTACAGATATTGGGTATTGTGTCCCAGTTACGGGAAAGCCAAATAATACACCTATAATTTATATTGGAAACCAAAAGTAGCTGTTTCAGTTTTCAGCCAGCATCTTTGTTAACAGACAGCATTAATCACTACATATACAAGTAAGGAACTATCCAATGATTTCAGCCCCTAGTCATTGAGTAATCACATTGACATAATGGGGCAAAGATACAAACCAGTCCTATTGATCTCTCACTTAATCTGTGTGCATAATAAAATGGTGTTTTACATAATCATTTTTGGATAGGTCTGGTATATCACAGTAGTAACTACAATAACTTCCTAATTTTAAAAAATGATTCTTGAAATCACTCACTTCTTTCAAACAAGTTTAAAACCACAAGTCTTCTAAGGGACATATCAATGTGCTCTCTTCTGCAGCATGTATACCAAAGGACACGTCACTGATACATAGGATGATGATTTTACTTAAAAAATCTAGGAAATATTCATTTATAGCATTGCTCTCTTCTTTAACATTTCCTTTTATAACACCTCTGGAGATTTATTTATATAGTTATGCTAATATAGACTGAGGGTCAAGTTTCACTTTGAAAATCCTAGCAGGTCCATGTTAGGGTACAAGTTAAAACAGCATCTATTTGGTTTCTTATGCAACTTGGCTTTAGGAAGGAAGGTTAACTCTCAGAGAATTTTCTTTTCCATGCCCTCCATTAAACACAAAAATAATTTATCTTATACTCACCTTTTCGTTAAATAACTACACTTAACTTGATTGAGAGATTCCACTGTATTTATCAGTCAATATTCAGGGTTGATTAGAACGTTTATTTTCCTAAAATATCATTTCTTCTCTAAACTATCGTGAAATCTAAAACTCAGTTGAACAGATAGTTCAGTGAGTCTGTTTTCTGATTTACTTTTTCTTGAACACATGGTTAAAATTACTCTGTTCCTTTTTATTTGTGCATGTAACCACCACACTGGTTTAAATCTTAGTTGCATTTTGTATCTAGGAACTGAAAACAGTTTATTTTTTGTCATCCAGGCAGGTCTAAACTCTCATCTATGGGTTGGAGCTGCCCAGTTAAACAAAATTGATTTTTTTCCAAAAAGAAAAGTTTGTTACTTGTACACATGAACTATATTGTTTATTTTATATTTCATATGAAACCCAAGACAATTCCTATGCAGTCAATGTGACCCAGGCAAGCCAAACATGTGCCTTGCAAGTTGGATAAGCTAGCATATACTATCATGCATGTGATGCAATTCAAAGTCATACAACAAGATAATCAAAAATATAGAAATAAAAATTTCTAAGCTAAAATCCTGTTTTTTCCCCTTTTATGAGATAGTTAACTCACTACAAAGTTGTTTACCATACTCAGCATAAGTTTCATCATTTATAATATGCAGTAAAAAATAGTGCCTACTTACAGAATTATCTGAAAGATTAGCTAAACACATGTAAATCACTTAGTATATTTCCTGATATGTACTAAGGGAGGGCTAGATACATAGTAAAAATTAAGGTGCACAGGTCACAGGATAAGAATTCAAAAGGGATTCATGTAAAACCTTTGTAATTAGGTCAACATGTATAAGACACTTCCAGCAACCCAGAATCTATATTAAAAACATGGAAATTAATTATAAGCTTTCTCCACCCATTGAAGTTCAGCATTTTCTATCCTAAGACATAAATCAATGGTCAAAATACTGTAGCAGAAGTTTTGGAACATGATTTTAGATTTCTGAATGCTTTGTTTTTGGTCTTGCTGGTTCTTCCATATAGAACTGTGAAGAGTTAAAAATTCTCTCTCACTGGTTGTTTGTTAGGATTCCCTGCTTCTTTTCATTGCAACTGAAAAATTTAACTATTAAATATATATTAATTATAGTTATATTTTCATGTGATAGATTCTAGCCTTGATTTTCAGATGAGGTAGAAAATTCTTTGAAGTGGACCTACATTTTTTGTTACAAATGCCATGGAGTTTATATTTCATAAATACTTGAGTCAAGAAGCTTATTCAAAGCTTGGAAGTAAGGCAGAACAGAGAAGAACTTCCTATTTTCATGAGGACATTATTGAACAGGCTTATACCCCGTTTATTTCCAGGAGAATTTACCTGTATGAAACTTTGCTTTTTAGCATTTAAAGAAAGGCCAAACATTTTTAAGTTACGAATTTCCTGGTAGGTTCTGTACAAGTGGAAATGATAAAGCTGAATATTATTACCTGATTGAACAATAACAAATTTTGTATTTAATCTATCAATTTTATTTGTAGCATTCATATTTTAAGTGCCTATGATACTCAGCTCCTCAACTGTTCTTGTGACTAGTTTTGTAAGCTTACTGGCTCTGTCATTAACAAGGTAAGAAATGTTTAATCTGTATTTATTGTATTTATTCTCTGTTTTCTTGGAGTCTTCTTTTTAACTTTTTAAATTGTATTCTCAGTCTTGTTTCCTAGAACTAGGAAAGTATTGGGAATATAGTCATAAATTCATGCCAATAAATGGCTCTTAAACACATTTTCATTGCATTCGTAATATTTGAGTTTTAGAATTTTGTTTATCATTCAAATGCAAATGTATTGTAATTTTCATTTTAATTTATTCAATAGAATTTTGGATTAAGAAGCACATTTCTTAATTTCTTTTTTTTTTTTTTCTTTTTTTTTTTTTTTTTTTTTTTTT